>JAVSCE010006021.1:0-100517 GCA_032199065.1 Smutsia gigantea | reverse complement strand
CATCTTTTAAAGGAGAACTATTTTACAGCTCCCATGAGTGTGTAGCACAAGGGGATTGAATTAATGAAACCAAGGGGCGTTCTTGGCTCTGAATATTTTCTGAAGAGCACATTTCATATCTTTATTCCTCAGGCTGTAGATGAAGGGATTCAGCATGGGGGTAACCACTGTGTACATCACAGAAGAAATTATGTCCTTGTCTTCAAACTTGCCTGCTGCAGGGAAATAGTAAACACCTGCAATTGTCCCATAGTATAAAAGCACTAAAGAGAGGTGAGAGCCACATGTAGACAAGACTTTGGAGATTTTTTGGAGGGAGGGGACCTTCAGGATGATGACTGTAATGTAGATATATGAGCCCAAGATCCCACTCACTAACAGAAAGAGAACTAATCTGCCTTCAGTGAGGATGAGCAGCTCATTGAGGGAGGTGTCTGAGGAGGAGGATTTGAGCACAGCAGCAAGATCACAAAAGAAGTGGGGAATGATCGTCCCTGCACAGAAGGACAGCTGGTTCGTGAGTAGTGTGTGCATCAAAACTCGGGCACAGGAGGAGAGCCAGCACCTGACCACAAGGAAGATACACACCTCGTCCCTCATGATTTTGGTGTAGTGGAGAGGGTGACAGATGGCCACATACCTGTCATACGCCATCACTGCGAGAAGAAAGCTGTCGAGAGAACCAAAGAATATAAAGAAATACACCTGTGAAATGCACCCAGAATATGTGATAGAGGGCACTGACTCTGCATGTTCGTCAGAATCTTCGGGACAGTGATGGATGAAAGAGAGATGTCAGAGAGGGCCAGGTGGCTGAGGAAGAAGTACATGGGGGTGTGGAGGCACGTGTCCAGCCTGACGAGCAGGATGATGAGCAGGTTCCCCAGCACGGTGGTCAGGTACATGCCCAGGAACAGGGAGAAGAGCACGCCCCACTGCTCTGGGGGTACGGGGACCCCCAGGAGGAGGAACTCGGACACACTGCTCTGGTTCTCAGGCCTCATACTGGGCTGTTATATGCTGGGGATAAGGCAGGGAGAGGAATATGAGAAAAATGATAAAAATACCTTCTCTCTTATAAATTTTGTGAAAACCGAGACTTTTAAATGACATTCCTAATAATTTGTTCCACCAGTAAATAAGTGCCTTGTCACTGCATCACAGTCCGGCTTTAGGAAATATCACACTAAAAGCAGCAAAGAACCCCTCATGCACAGAAGCAAGAGGATATTCACGGTTTCATCCAACCAGTATCTATTGAATTGAACATTGAGTCTGAACCTTGTCCTCCACCAAAAACTGAGAAGGCAGCAGTGAGAAAAAATACAAGGTCCCTGCCCTCTGTGCTATGCTATTTCATGAGCACTCTGGGGTAATTTGTGACACTGTGTCAGAGCCAGTCCCTAATAGTTCACTGTGGCAGAAATAGTAGATGTGCCCCAGAAAACTTGTATCAGTTGTTTCTACCTTAAAGTAACGTGAGACTCCCATGCTGAGGTGGTGTTGGAGCGCTGTCACACTCCTCCTGTGAGCTGACCTGTCCCATCAGCCCACAGCCCTAAACTCATCGGCACTCTAGAAATGGGGGATCATTTATAGTCCCCTGATGCTGGGATCACTCCCAACCCAGAATATCCACAAATGATCTTATATGATAATGGTGAACATTTTGGTGATAAAACTATATGGCGGCCATTATGCAGATGGCTTTACACGCATTTCCTAAAGAAATCCAACATCAGTCTTCCATTATCGCATAACATCTTCATTGCTGCACAGAGAAGTAGTGTCCTTTCCCAGTTCAAATATTAGGAAACAGCAACATAAATTCTGTTAATTCCATAAGCATACAACAGTAGCTGTTGGAGGTGAAAATGTATATATCCATATATATATATATACAAACACACATTATGTAGATGAAAATGTATTTATACTTACATATGCCACCCCTCTCTCTATATCCATTCTATTTATACTTGTATGCATATATATTTCATCCATATGTATATGGAATGTGTATGTGTTTGTATATATATACATATACACACACACATATATATATGTATAACTGGAGTATATATATATAAATAAATATATATGGATAATATACATATAATATACATATATAGATTGAAATATGGTGCTGTATATATCAACATTCTATTCTAATATATGTATATGTTTGTATATGTAAGTACAAAGGAATTTGTGTGTAATTACTATTTTCTGTGGTTTAAAATCACCAAATATTGCTTGCATCATGTACTGCAGTATAATGTTATTGTATGTTCAGAACCCAGCCCTTAACATGGAACTCCTCCACTTCATTAGTTATGAGCACCTACACCCTGTGTTATCTTAGACCTGCAAGCAACATGAAGTCCAAAATTGCCCTAGTGCTCAGTCTAGCTAACTCCTTCATTCATATCTGTTTATTCAACAGTTGACAAAGGCTCTCACATACATGAACTTATATTCTAGCCATAGGTACTTATGAGGGACTGTAAGCTTCCATTCTACAGACATGTAACCTAAGGCCACAGGGATTAGTGACCTTCCCAAGGTCTTGTGGCCACTCGGTGTGGCTTCTGCCCTCTAACGTATGCAGCACAGAGCCTAACTATCTTTGCCTGGGATGGTAAGTACACATGAAGGGTTAGGAGACTCTGAGGGTCTCTGTCACACTCAGGTGCATGACAGTGACAGAAGGTCCTCTTCAGGACAGAGTTCTGGGGCATTGGTTATCTCAGCTGGTGGGACCCCACAAAGGAGGGCGCATAGGAAATACTGGAGACCATGTTTGTTTGCAAGACAGAAGCCTCCAACCATGCACACACACACACACACAGATTGCTGAGTTGAGGAGTCCATTCATCTGTGTCCATTTCCCATTCTAACTGAAGGAACGCCAGTATGAGCTTCAGTCCTAAATACTTATATGCCTAGAAGTCATAAAATACAGAAAGCTAACACTTGCAGAATATGCAATAATGTGTCACTCAGAAAGACACTCACAATCCACCACTGACACAAGCACCACACATCTGGGAAAAAACACAACTTGCACACCACATACATATAACTCATCACTATACATACACATCACCAAAAACACACAGGACTACGTACAATTCAAAATATCATAAGAAACCCACTCCAACACAACACATGCACACCCACCACACACTCAATACAACAAGTGGTGCACACACTCCCATATCTGAGAGGAGAGCTTCGGCCCCTTCTGATCTACCCACCTCCCGGGGAGACCATCAGCAGGGGACAGTTAAGCCTATTCGGTCACAGGCACCATCATTAAACCACCACCAGCATCCATGCACGTGGTAAAACTCAAAAGGCGCAGACATGCAGAGGCCAGCACACAGGATATGTCCTGCTCTCACCCCAGATGCATCCCCACAAACAGTCACACGGCACTAATACCCGCTGCGAGCAGAGGTGTGAGCCCTCTGAGCCTGTTCCTCAGAAAGTCGGGAGGCTTCTTCTCCAGCAGTAGAGACAACAATCTTACCCCCCGTGCTGGGCTCTGATTTGCTCAGCTGTAACTCCTGCCCAGTTGGGAAATGCCCCTGCCCTGCAAAAAGGACACAAATGCTGAGCATCACAGGCATGAATCCAAGTCCCTAGTCACACATAAGGAGGGTGATAACCTAGTGTATTTGTACTAATTTAGACCTCAAATTGTATCTAAGTCTGGAAAAAAATCAGGCTGTAGTCAGACACATAGTACACACAGCACACACACACAGAGGCAACTATCAAACAATACATACACAAGCTTGCAACATATACACACACACATGAGCACAGAGATACTCACACACACACAGAGGCAGATCCATCTGCAAGTGTGGATTTCCACTGCCTTCTGACCTGTGCTGCTCAGCTTTCAGTTCAGGCACCTCTTCTAGTCTGTTCTCCAAATCCTCAGTGTCTCTTAACAATAAAGGAAGACCCTTGTGGTAATTGGCCAATTTGTCCATGCTCTTTGGGAGTCTGTGTCCTGAAGCCAGAGGGGACTGAGACACAGGGGACAGTGTTTTAATGCCTGGATGTCTTGTACCCTTTCTCCCTGGGCACAAATCCAAGTTCAAATTTTTCTTGACTAGGTTCTAGTTGGAACTCACAATTTTTAAATATTCAATTCTTAAATGATTTCATACTTAAAAAATGTTGTAAAGATGATAGAATTAATTCCTATATGCCCTTCACTGATGCTCCACAAATGCTAACATTTTACCATGTTTTGTTTCATTATATTTACATGTGTGTGTCTATGTGTGTTTATCAAAGCTTCAGGCTACAGTGCATATAATCAAAAGACACATGATTTGGTTCATATGTCAGAGGCTGATGACACTTCTCACAGAGGATAATTTAAGAGAAAATCTGTCACTCACAGAAAGGACCCCCGGGGAGAGCTGGTTCTGTGCAAACTAGACAAAATGGGCTTGGGACTGGTGGTCAAGTGGAGGGACTGAGGGAAAGTTCCTACTGGAGAAACATACCACGTACTGTGCTATCTAAGCAGCCTTACCTGCGCTGTTTTTCCACATATAGCAATTACTACCCGCCAGGAACAAATGCCCCTTGGCTGGCCAGCAGTTAACCTGAGGCTAGGCATTCGCAGCAAGCATAGCTGCCACAGAGCGCTGCCTCTCATTCCAGATTTTCAGGGTAGTGTCAGCTTGCATCACATATTTGGGTATTATTTTACCCATTTCCTGAGTGACATCAATTATTTCATTTTGTTGTGTAACACTGTGGCCTCCAAGGCAGCAGCAGTGACCCCACATGTGGTAGCAGAATAAGGGCAAATGACATGAATATAACATGTTTATATTCTCGGTGAGAATGAGATTGGTGAGCTTTGTTTAGGGACAGGAGACCCAAATGCAGATAGGGTGAGTCAATTGTGATGAGAAGCCTGAGTTACAGGAATAAATTACTGCAGGAGTGATGGATGCTTGGAGAATAAAAGAAAAACCCTAACTTATTAGACTTAGAGCTAATTTATTAGACTTAGTATTTGACATGGGCAACTAAAAACTAGTATGTGACATATAAACATTTTGATCAGGACATAATAAGGGGCTTTGCTGGAAAGCTGGAGTTAGTATTTTAAGGAGGAATATCCAGAGAACAATCATTCTCACAGGTTAGGCTCAGAGATAAGACCGACCCGACAGATAATAAGGAGTGGGTGGTGGTATTGTGAAGGTTTCTGTAAGACCAGCTGGATAGGCTCCACAGGACCAGGCAGTTAAGAGTAATTGTATAGTACACCCAACAATTCTATGGTTTAAAACACAGCTGTTCTCTCAGTAAGCCTTACATAAAATGATTGTATAATGGCACCTCGGCTGATGTGGTGTATCAGAGAGTGAGGCTAGAAGTGCAGAAACCTGGGGAAGCAGCAGGTGGTGCAAGGATGGAAGGTCAGGGAAAAGTAGCTTGTAACGGTTGGCGTTGGCATGGAAAAGAAGGGATAGAAGAGCAGGAGGGGTTAGAAGGTGAAGGCAGCTTTGATGGAGACATGCAGAGGGCTGGAGATCAAAGAGACTTTTCCCTGGATGAGTCCAAAGGGATGATCCAAGTCACCAGAGGGAGGGGTCCAGCTGTGAGTCTGCTGTCCTCTGGTGGTACTTCAGGCCGTCATGGTTTGGTTGAAGGCAATGGCATGGAGCTCATTGGATTTATAACAATGCTGGCTGAATTTAGGACTTTGAGGCATAAAGCCTTGCTGGTCAAGGAAGTACAGAAATGTATCAGTGTAATTGGAAAATGAGGGACTCTATGAACTGGAAAAGATGCTGCTATCTTGACATCTCATGGCACAGAAAATAATCCCAAAAAGGCTGGTTGCCTACAGCCCCGCATTAGGCTTCCTACCCCTTTTCAGCTATTGTCTTACATTAATTTTGAGAGGTGATTTCTCACATAGAGTATTTATTCAAGAAGTTTAGCAGTGGGGCATGCAGGGAGCATAGGTGTTCCCTCCTCTGTGAGGGGACTCCCTTGTGGGTTTAGAATGGTCAGTAGGGTCTGCTTTACAGTGTAGACAATTTTGCAAGAAAAGTGGGACTGCAATTATGGCATCATCTAATGATTGGGTAGAGTGGTGGTGAAGGGCCGAAATCGTTATGATCAGCACCTGGCTGAAAATAGAGCCCAGAGTCTGTCACATTGCTAGGTGGGGCATACCCATCAGCCTTCAGTGTTTGGACCAAAGTTATGATCCAAAGTACTCATATCCAGATATCCAGGCTATGAACTTCCGAGGGGTTACGTAACAGCATTTGTACCCTGTGGTTGCTATGATCTTAGGCATGGGGAGATGCTAATATGAGCATAGTGTGGGCCAGCTCATACTCCATTTCCCCATGTATTTGGCTGGGGAGGGGGGGCTGCATTAATTAATGGATGATGCTCTAGGTTGGACCAGTTTCGATATTTCCTGACTTCTCTTGCCATCTACACAGCTGCAGGACAGAAATGGGGAATAATCTGTCCTTTCTGAGTGAGATCATGATTGACAATAAAATAAATATCCATTATCTGCAGAGAAACCTTGGGACTATGACAAATTATCAGGTTGTAAAATAGCTCTAGTGTGTAGCTAGAGGGTGTTAAATAGCGAGTACTATGTAACTAACATTCTATCCTCAGTCTGGCTTCCATCCCAGTTGGAATGGGAGGAGAATGAGAAAGGATAGTGGAAAGGGGAGTCAACTGGGGGATGCCTACTTCAAAATGGTCTCTATAGAAGACAAGTCATGAGTCTATAGCGTCTTACTACACTGATAGACAGTGACTGCTTTGGGGGGCTTTGATAATATGGGTGAGTGTTGAAACCACAATATTGTTCATGTGAAACCTTCATAAGATTGTATACAAACTCTAATATAATAAAACATAATTTTTAAAAAAAGTGTCTATAAACCCTGACACACAACTCCTCACCTCAGAGAGAAAGGAAAAGCAATTAGGATATCTTCAGCACAATGTGCAGAATTTCGAATAATGAGGGCCATTGACAGGAGCAATGTCCATTTAGAGGACTACAGTTATTTTGTAATTTCGGTAGGGTTTGTTTAAACAAGTCATTGTCCAGCAGCCAGGGACCTATAGGGAAGGTGATTCCCGTCGCATACCTGGACCAAGAGCCTGATGTTGTGTGGTTCAAGAAGTGAATGCCATGGTTACTCTCAGCATTGTCTGTAACTCCAAAGGGAGTAAGTAGGGTTTTGGGGGCCCTGTATGGGCAGCTTGAACAGTGGTATGACTGGTGTTTGGGCAAATAAGATGCCAGTATAGAAATCTAATGTCAAGACAAAACCAGAGGCATGACAGTTTGGCATCAGCAGTCCATTAAAATCTATTTGTGAGCGACACAGGTGAATCTGCATGGGATGTCACCCCAGCAGTTATGCAGCCAGTGATGAGTGTATGCACACAGGGTATGTAGTTTGTCACCATGAGGGCATCGCTGAAGACGGAAATACCAGTCTGCCCCACACTGAAGAGCAGAACTTCTCTATTATCTGATTGCTTCATTTCTTCTCTATTGTTTCTCTATTGTATTCTCAATTGTTTCATTGACCCACTGAGCCAAAAGGTAAGGAATAGAACCTGGATGGTCTTCTAAGGAATTTTTGGCCCTGGTCTCTAAAATTTGGACACATCTATCACCTTGGGCATTAGATTGGGCCTCATATCTGAGTCATGGTGCAGGCAGAGATTTGTTTGATCTTATTTTGTATCTTTGATATTTGAGACACAAGGAATTTCCAGTGTTTTATCCAAAAAGGAACAACCCTCAATGAGAAATTGTTATTGCCAAATGGCTAGAACATTGGCAATGGCCAACAGCTGGAGAAGTATAACTGGGGGCAATGTTGCCTCGGGCATCCTCTGATCTCAAGATGACTGATAGCGGCTCGGCCAATTGTGCTGACCCTATGGTCCCATCCTCAACTGGGGATATCCCAGTTGAGGCATGAAAAGCAGCAGCCCTCCAGAGAGTTCAATTATATGTGTTGGCAGGGCTAAAACTCTAAAGTATATTAACTCTCTTTGCCATTCACTTAGTTGATCCCAAAGAGATCCAGGTAGTCAAGAGATTCTGGAAATGGGTGACCTCTGACAATGCAGCGTTGGTGAGAGATTGAGGATGGGGGAAGATCACCTCCTGCAGGTGGAATATGCTACAGGGCTCAGCTTTGTTCAATCCTCTAAGTATCATCTTTATTTCCACAAAGACTTTCCATGTCCATGCTAAGCATGTAGAGTACAAGCTGCTGCCATGACACAGGGCATGGTGAGTAACTGGGTGCAAGGATCCCAGGTTCAGGTACTGAAAATCCTGGTTTCCAGAAGAGCTCAATTTGCATTCAGTCGTGGTTGCTCTAATGTTGTGTAGAATGGTACCTAAGCAGGCAATCTATTATACCAGAATGCAATGGGCTACTTATAGCCATTATAGGTAGTTCATAGACACCCAGAGGCATATTAGGTGACATCCTGATCTCCTGCAGTAAAGGAGTGTCCAAGAAGCCCTTAAAGAAGTTCTGTTTCACAACCATCTTTAATAACTCTAGTGCTTTCTACTGTAATGGGCCCTTTTCCAAGTGGGCTGATTTGCTGGTGATTGTGTAAACAGGTCTGAGTAGTATTTGCACCTGAGGAATAATCTGCCTTTAGAAGTCAAAGAGATCTAATGGACTTCGTTGAGAGTCGTTGGAGGTGACAAAGTTTGGACTTGCCTTTGAATCAAATCAGGTATGGAATGGTCCTCAGTGGATCAGTGATGCTTAAGAATTTAACTAAGGCGGCAGGTCCCTAAACCTTAGGTAGGGAATATGCCATCCCCTCTTAGTGATGCACTGACAAATGTTTGTACATTCTATGTGTGTCTAGTGAATCTCTTCCTAAGAGGATGTCATCCATGTAGTGCCACAGCTGAGTGCCTGGGGATAGCCTGGTCTGATTAAAGCCTTACAGCAGGAAGGTGCAGTGACTAGCCTGGCAAGGTGCATACTTGGCCCTTCAAAGGTTTATGCAAACTGAGGTTGAGAGTTGACACTTGAATAAAGTTGATGCTCAATAGAACATATTAGAGATATCTTTAACAGTAAAGTGTTTTCTGTTAGAAATTGAATAGCCTCGGTCATTTCAACTATGTAAGATACACAGGTTTGATAGTTGGGAACACAGCATAAAGGTCATTGTATCCAGCACAGTGACCATTCATTCCAAACAGGCCAAATTGGGCTGTTATAGCAGGAATAATTACCCCTTCTATTAAAGGATGTGGTATAATCGGCCTTAGCATTTGAGGATCTTATTTTGTTTATAATGACCCATAATAACAACTTACAGTGTTGTGGCAGGTGCACGGGCTCCCATTGGGTGAAACCATCTGCTGTGGCAAATGATTTCATTTTACTCCAGTGGCCACATAACTGGGTAGACATCCCTCCTAATGACAGAAATCCAAGGGAGTTGGGAGCTTGACCTCTGAAAAATTAGACAACATTGTCCTGCCAATGGTCAGGCGAAGGCAGGCTTGTTTGCCTTTAATCAGTGTCTAATAATGCCTGGGGAACATAAAGAGTTCCTTCCCTGAAATTTAGTGGGTCCCTGGGTCATTGTGATGGGGCAACTGTGATTAGTAAGTCCATAAAAGGTGGCTTAGTGTGTGGTGATGAACTGGCCACTCAGGTTGGGTAAGGGTGATGGTCCCTAGGCGGTACCCAGGACCAGGGGCATGCCATGTCCCTAGTGAGGCTGTGTTAGATCAGGGAATGCACAGTGGGTTCTGCCCCATGGACCCAAGTTCAGGGGAGGAAGAATTTGCATGCACTGTGTAGCTTATCAGAAAAGCCTGAGGGTCCTCGGGCTTCCTACAGGAAATCATAATTAGGATGCCCATACCATAGCCACCAATAGCAGGTCTTTGGATGAGGGCTCTGCCGTTAGGGACGCTGGCCCTGGAAACTCTGAAATGTGATTTGAGTCCGTAGGAGTCTCTGTGACCTTGGTAAGGGTTGACCTGGGTATCAGGTGCTCCTCAGAGCAGTCAACAATCTTAGGCCATCAAGTGACTCTCTAATAGTGGTCATCTGACTATTTAAAGGGAGCAGGGAAGCCTTAGGATTTGCTGGTGGTCCCTGAGGAATAGCTACTGGGTGTCAGTATCCTCAGGACTGGATAGGATTACATGTCCATTGGAGCACTCAGCAGAGGGATACACCCTATTAACATACCAACTTTCCTTAATACTTTGTGTCCCTCTTCTAAAGTTTCCATCTGCTGAGGACATAGCATTAACGAGTGTGGCAGGAGTGTGGTCTCTTTTCCATGCCATGGACCCCTGTGCTGTAAAGGAAAGTCTGGGAATGGGTGCAGGTGTTGGGGTGGGCGGTACTCCCATTTCCATAAGTCTACTGGAACCTATTATTCCTTGACAATCTTTTGGGATCCCATATTAATTGAGGAAGATATGCCTGCCAACTGATATTCCCTGTCAGAAGGTAATGGAAATCGGAGCAAGCACTATGTAAGTGCAAGAGACATTTAGGACCCTTTCATCTGCTAAATACATGAAATTTTTAATATAATTTGCATTTCCAATGGAATGATATCTTAGACCCCTGTTTCTGTCTCCCCCTCTTATTATTGTTTGAGTGGTTATACCATGTACATTAATGCGGTCTTCTCTACCCAGAACTAGGTGGTGAGCTTCCTCCTCCAGGCAAGCACAATCAATACCATCACACTTAGGGACACCCTGCAGATGCTACCTCATTGGCTTTAGGGGACCATTTCCGTAATTGTCTGGGGCCCAGGACAGCTCAGGACCAGGGTCTTTGCTGCAACAGGGGCACAGAAGGAGCAGCTGCCATGGCTTTTCAGGACCTGGTGAGCCTTCCTCTCGGTTCTTCAGAGTGAGGACCTCAGAGGCCACGGAGTGCCGGCTGTTTCTCTCTGTCTCTCTCTTTCCTCTCTGTCTTTGTTAAATAGAGCTCTTACATGAGTGTCCATCTGATTGCCTTGTGTCTAGATTACTTTTGTTCCTTACTTCCCATTTCAGTCTAATCATGTCATTTGAAATTCTTTTAAATGTATTTTGTTTTCATTCTACTTTCTTTGGTTTATTCTGACTTTATTTGTAAACCATGAAGGATAACATGATCAAAATGTAAAAACAGGTGTGTTCATCGCCTCAACCTTTCCAACCGATTCCCATCCACTCTCTCAGTGACCAAGCTCAGCACCTCATTGCTAAATAAACTTTTAATTTTGGTTACACTTAGATTCATGAAAACTTATAAAACTAGTATACCATCACCATCTTTCTCCTATTAACATCTTTCCTAACAAGGTACATTCTGCCGAACTGAGATATACATATTTTCAAGATTCATCCTTGTTACAGCATCTATCAATAGTTCATTCCTTTGCATGGCTGAATACTATTCCACTGTACATATATACTGCCTTTGTTTCCATTTACCTGTTCATGGACAGTGGCAGTGTATCTACCTAAGACCTAGTCACATTTAAGGTAATTAGTGGAATGGAAGTTCTCACCTCTGTCATTTGGCAATATGGTTTCCATATGCTTTATAAATTCCCTATGCTTAAATTTCCCAAGACCGCATTTATTGTATTTAACTTTTAGTGTACCCTCTTCATTGTCATTTAATTTCCTTTTCTGCATGTATTTTAATTTCTCAGTGTTTACCTTAAAGATTATGATTGTCATCTTATACTTCAAAGCAACGTATTTTGAATTAGTAACACCTAAGCTTCAATAGCATGCAAAAACTCTGTTCCTACCTATCTCAATGTAACCACCCCCATATTGTTGTCACATGGGACATCTTTATACATTATGTGCCTGTTAGGACAGTTTTAGTCACTATTTATGAATTTGTTTTTTAATCATGCAGGAAACCAAAGTAAAACATACAAATAAAAGTATAATAGTACTGGCTTTACATTTACCTGTGAGCAGTGTTTGCCACTCATCGTTGTGATGTCATATGCCATAGAGTTACCTAAGAGTATCTTTTCATTTCAGCCTGAAGGACTCCCTAGATGAATACATTAAAGCATATACACACATTTGAAAACTAACTATAAACATTGAAAATGAGTTCACCATAATTACAGTTTAAGAAGGGGAAGCACAGAGAGTACTTGTTCTACGCTTTATGTAAGGGTTAGGAACACCCACACTGGTCAATGCTGTCGGAGACCAGGTAATGACAATAAAGTAATCTAATGAACAGGTGGTTTAATGTGTCACATATCTGAGATCAAGTCTTAGGGAAGCTGCTTACATGATCTCTGAACTTCAGTTTGCTGAAAAAATGGAAAATATTAGAATCTTACAAGGGACATTTTCTTACAATTGAACAAAATATGCATTTCAATGATTAGTTAATGCCACTAATGACTGACACCACTCAACAGATGAAAGAGTTTGATAACTTCCTATGAATTCTTCACATATTAAATAAATGAAGTTTGCTTGTATTAAGAAAATCCATGTGAGTACGTGCTGCTGAGAGTACCTTCAGGATGATGACGGCCTTGCGGGTCTATAGAGCCTCATTGAGGATAAAGATGGAGATAAAACTTCTTAAATTCCAGGGACGTGGGCTCACAGACTCATAAACTTGCTGTGAATCTCACAGAGGATTTCGAATTTCACTGAAGAAATATATATATAGGATTTAGAGAGCAGGTAGAGAAAAATAGTCTGATGAGGAATGAGAGAAGAGGACACAGAGAGTGAGGCTGGGAGAAGGTTGGTATCAGTGATGAGATGTTCTGCATTTAAGGAGACCTATTTTATAGGCGCCATGCATGCCCATTACAGTAGGATGGATTTAATCCTCGGGGTATCCTTGGTTCTGAAAATTTTCTGAAGAGCACATTTCATATCGTTATTCCTCAGCCTGTAGATGAAGGGGTTCGGCATGGGGGTGACCATCATATACAACACAGAGGCAATGACATCCTTCTCTTGGAACTTGTCGGATGAGGAGAAAAAGTAAACACCTGCAATTGTCCCATAGTATAAAAAAACAATGAAGAGGTGGGAGCCACATGTAGACAAGGCTTTAGAGATTCTTTTTAGGCAGGGGACCTTCAGGATGATGACTGCCATGCTGGTATGTGAGCACAGGATCCCACTCACTGACATGAAGAAGGCCAGTCCACCTTCAGCAAAGAGCAGCTGTTCGTTGAGGGAGGTGTCTGAGCAGGAGGACTTGAGCACAGCAGCAAGATCACAAAAGAAGTGGGGAATGATCGTCCCTGCACAGAAGGACAGCTGGTTCATGAGTAGTGTGTGCATCAAAACTCGGGCACAGGAGGAGAGCCAGCACCCGACCACAAGGAGGATACACACCTCGTCACTCATGATGGTGGTGTAGTGGAGAGGGTGACAGATGGCCACATACCTGTCATATGCCGTCACTGTGAGGAGAAAGCTATCAAGGGAACAAAACAATACAATGAAATACACCTGTGAAATGCACCCCGAATGTGTGATAGATTGGCTTTGAATCTGCATGTTCGTCAGAATCTTCGGGACAGTGATGGATGAGAGATGTCAGAGAGGGCCAGGTGGCTGAGGAGGAAGTACATGGGGGTGTGGAGGCACGAGTCCAGCCTGACGAGCAGGATGATGAGCAGGTTCCCCAGCACTGTGGTCAGGTACATGCCCAGGAACAGGGTGAAGAGCATGCCCTGCTGCTCCAGGGGGACGGGGAGCCCCAGGAGGAGGAACTCGGACATGCTGCTCTGGTTCTCAGGACTCATACTGGGCCATTATATGCTGGGGATAATGGAGGGAGAGGAATATCAGAAATAAAAATGCAAATACATTCAACACAGTAATTTTATTAGAAACGAATGACTTTCTAACTATGTTCTAGTTATTTCTAACTGTATTGTGTGTCACACCTATAGATGTCTATGTCTGCACTCTATCCCAGTCTGGCTCCAGAAAAACATTGCACCACAAAACAGCCAATAAGACCTCATTGCACAGAAGCAAGAGGTTTTTCACTGTGTCATTCAACCATTATTTATTTACTTTTGGGTTTGTTGAGGTATGTGTTTATTTAATTTTTAATTGAAATACAGTTCATATTCAATATTATATTGGTTTGTGATATACAGCAAAATAACTTCACAATTATGTGCATCATCAAATACTCACCATGCTACATGTAGTTGCATTCTTTCAGCATAGAAAGGAATTACAGTAGTATTATTGGTTAATATCCCTTGCTGTGCTTCCATCCATGGGACTCACTTAATATATAATATGAAGTTTGTACATCTTTATTTACTTCACCCATTTTCCCCATCTCCCACCTCCCTAACTTATGACAACCAGCAATATGTTCTTTATGTTTATGCATCTATTTCTGTTGTTTCATTTGTTACTTTGTTTTGTCTTTTAGATTCCACGTGTGAGTGAAATAATACAGAAGTTGTGTTTCCCTGTCTTATTTCACTTAACATAACACCCTTTATATCCATCCATGTTGTGAGAAATGGCAAGATTCATTCTTTTTCATGGCTGAATAATATTCCACTGTAGATATACCATCTCTTCTTTATCCACTCACCTAATGATGGACACTTAAGTTGCTACCACATCGTGGAGATTTTAAATCATGCACTAAACAGGGGTGCATATCTTTTTGAATGAGAGATTTTGTTTTCTTCACGGAAAATTCCCAGAAGTATAATTGCTGGGTCTTACTCAACCATTATTTATTGATTATTGTGTCTGCACACAACCCTCTACTATGAACCGACAACGCAAGGTGAACAAGAAAATCAAGGTGCCTTAACTTCTATGAGTGTATTTTAAGAGCATACCCAGGTAATTTACGTCACCAAGACAAACAAAAACCATAACAGTTCCACACAGGAGAAATAGTAAATACATCCTTGCAAACTAGTGTCATTTGTTTGTGCCATAAAGTGACGTGAGGCTCCAGCAGACAGGGGGTTTTTGGGGGACTGTCACATTCCTCCTGCAACCTGACTAATCCTTTGACCCATAACTGTAAACTCGTTGGCACTCTAGGAATGGGTGGTCATTTAGAGACCCTTGATGCCAGAATAACACCCCAACTGAGATCGCCCACAAAGTATGTTCTACGATAATGGCAAACATTTTGGGAATAAACCTATGTTGCAGGAACTCTGCTAAGAGCTCTACATACATGACCTGATGAAATCCAACATCAGTCTTCCATTACCACATAAACCTTCATTGTTGCACAAAGAATTAGTGTTCTTTCTCACTTAGTGGAAACAGAAATATAAATTCCAAAGATATAAACAGTACCTGTCACTGATGGAACACACACTTGCACACACACACACACACACACACAGGCATATATATAGATAGGGATATTTGTATGTATATATATATATATGTTTAACTATGAGGTATATACACATACATTATGTATATATGTATATATATTATCCCCATATTTATATAATTTAGTTGAAGTTATATATATGGATTATTCCATATATATACAATAATAGCACTATATATAAAATAGCAATTTTCTGTATAAATGATCTAATACTGGTAGTGTCTTGCAGTTCAGTCTAATGTTATTGTGAGATCAGAACCCAGCCCTTAACATGCAACTCCTCCACTTCTCTAGTTCTGAGCACCTCCAGCCTGTATTATCTTAGAGATACAAGGAACCTGAAGCCCAGAAGCTGCTTAATGCTTTGTCTAGGTAATTCCTTCATTCATATCTGTATATTTTCCAATTGAACAAAGGCTCTCACATACATGACCTCATATTCTAGCCATAGGTTTCTGAGAGCCTATAAGTTTATATTCTATAGACATGTAATCTGAGGTCACAGTGACTAGTGACTTTTCCCAGGTCTCATTGCAACTTTGTGTAGCTTCAGCCCTCAAACTTCACCCAGCATGGTGCCTAACTATCTTTGCCTTGGATGGTAAGTGCACATGAAGGGTTAGGAAACTCTGAGGGTCTCAGTCACATGCAGGTGTATGACAGTGACAGCAGTTCCTTTTCAGGAAAGAGTGCTGGGGCATTGGTTATCTCAGCTGGTGGTGCTCCACAAAGGAGGGTGCGTAGGAAATACTGGAGATCATGGTTACAAATCAGAAGTCCAAACCATACAATATCAGACACACACACACACACACAGAGGCTACTGTCCAAACATACACAATCATGCATGCACACACCTACACTCATGAACACAGATATTCATATGCTCACCTTCAAGCACAAAGGCAGATAGATCACCAAGTGCACATTTCCAGTATTCTGACCTGTTCCATTCCTCTTTGAATTTAGACATCTCTTCCAGACTGTGGCCCAAATCCTCAGCATCTCTTAACAAGAAACAAGGAGCCATGTGGGATAATTGGCCAATCTGTCACCGCCAGTTTGGGAGAGCATGTCCAGGGAGAACTGAAGGCACAGGGAGCAGTGTCCCTAATAGCAGGGATGTTTTGGACACTTACTTCTTGGACACGGTTCCAAGCTCAAACTTTTCTTGGCTAGGTTCCTGCTGAGACTCAGATATTTAAATTTAACTTTTAAATGATTTCATACTTAGAAAAGTTGTAAAGACGACAATATGAATTCCTACACCACCTTCACTGACACGCCATGAAAGGTAGTATTTTACTAATTTTTATTATGTGCATGTGGCAGGGGATTGTTGGGGTTGGAGATTCAAGTGGTAGGTCTTTGGTAAGAATACCCCAGTGCATATTATCAAAAGGCACTTTTTGTTCAATTGTCAGCAGCTCACCATACTTCACACACGAAGAGAATTTAAGAAAAAGTTTTTGCTCCTACATCGAACTCCTGGGGAGAGCTGAGTGGATGCTAGAGGTCCAAGCAGGTTTCGTCAAACAAAGGGAATGGTTTGAGGACTCTGTGGCGATTAAGGGAGGCCTGGGGGAAAGTTTCTTCTCAAGAAACACATCATGTACAGTGGTATCTGAGACGCTGTGCCTGCGTTCATTATCCACATATAGCAAAAAGCACACAAATGGAACAAATGCCCACTTGACCAACGAGCAGAACACCTGAGGCCAGGTATTATCAACAACCATAGCTGCCACAGAGCACTACCTCTCCTTCCAGGCTTTCAGGGTGGTGGCTGCTTGGATCACATATTTGGGTATTATTTTGCATATTTCCTGATTGGCATCAATGATTTCATTCTGTTGTGTAATGTTGTGGCCTCCACGGAGGCAAATGGAATGCTTGAATTGAATGAGGGGTTACTGGTGAGCATAAGGTTGGTGAGCTTTCAGAATTAGCATGCGTTCCTGGTCACTATCAGCATTGTCTAGAACTCAAAAAGGAATGAGGAGTGTTTTGTGAGGACCGGTATTGTACATTGGGTGGTGGTACAATGCCAGAGTAGACATCTGCTGAGGTAAAGGTATTCCTAAGTGGCATGTCGGTTTGCCATCAATGGGCCTAAACATTCTGCCCATGACAGTATGGAATCCCCATGGGATGTCACCCCAGTGATTCGACAGCCAATGATGTGTCTTCTCACTTAGGAGCTTAGGACGGTTACCATGAGGACCATGACAGAGGAGAGGGAACGCTCTATGTGTGCAGTCCAAGACTGATGGGCAGAGTCTCCTCTATGACATGATGTATCATAGGCTTATTGAGCCAAAATGAAAGAAATATAAAATGGATTATGATCACTGGAAGCTTTGGACTGGTGTCTATAGGTATATGTTTACATTAATCACTTTAGGCACAAGATTGATCCTTACTAGTCTGAATCATTGTGTGGACAAGGCATATGTGCTATTAGTTTGTATCTCTGATATATGAGAGGCAAAGGCTTCTCAGAATTTTGCACCCAAAAAATCAACCCTGAATGATAAATCATTTTGACCGTTGGTAAGACCACAAGGCTACACCATTGGCAATGGCCAACAGCTAAAGATGTGTAATGGAGCCAACTGCTGCCTATGGCATCCTCAACTGCTAAGATGTTTGCTTGGGCTTTGACCAATTGTACTGATGCTTGAGGACATCCAAGCTGAAGAATGAAAACAAGCATCCCTCCATCAGGGTGTTGATAGCACTCTGTTCAGAAAAGGTATGAACTCACTGTACAATTCATTTAGTTGAACAAAGAGGCTCCCTCAGGAATGCCAAAGATCAAGGAGAGGAGTGGACTCTGTGGCACTGTGACATCATAAGTGATTTTCGTCCAGGGAGGCAACCTCCTGCAGGCAGATATGCCAGAGGCTCAGATTTGCTCCATCCTATGGTGCCGTCTCCATTGAACAGGGTACACACCACTTCTGTGTTGAACTTGCAGGGTGCTGCCTCCATGACCAGAACACAGTGGGTCTATGTGTGCAGAGCATCACGGGTTCAGATATTTTGTGAATCTCTGTTTCAGTGAGATCCCAGTTTTCAGCCTGCAATGGTTGCTTTAATGATGTACAGCATGGGGCCTTAGGAGACAATCCTCTAGACAAGAACCCCACAGGCAACTCTTAGTCATTATGGGTCTTCTGTAGACACTAAAGAAAAAAACTAAGTCATGTCCTGAGCTTTAATTGTAAAGGAGTCTCCAGGAAGCACTAAGGGAAGGGTCTGTATCATGACCATCTTTCATAACCCCAGTGCCTTCTACTGTAATGGGCCCCATTCCAAGTGGGCTGCTTGCTGGTGATCATGTAAATAGGTCTGAGTAGTATTTGCAGATGGGAAGTATGCTGCCTGCAGAAAACAATGAGCTCTAACAGGTGGTGAGCTGCATGAGAGCTGACAAAGTTGGGAGTAGTCTTTTTTTTTATGAAGGTATTATTGATATACACTCTTATGAAGGTTTCACATAAAAAAACAATATGGTTACTACATTTACTCATATTATCAAGTCCCCACCAGTACCCCAATGCAGTCACTGTCTGTCCGTGTAGAAAGATGCCACAGATTCACTATTTGCCTTCTCTGTGCTACACTGTTTTCCCGGTGACCCCCCCATACCATGTGTACTAAACATAATACCCCTCAATCCCCTTCTCCCTCACATCCCTGTCGCCCTAACACACCTCTCCCCTTTGGTAACCACTAGTTCTTTCTTCGAGTCTCTGAGTCTGCTGCTCTTTTGTTCCTTCAGTTTTACTTCGTCGTTATACTCACAAATGAAGGACATCATTTGGCACTTGTCTTTCTCCACCTGCCTTATTTCACTGAGCATAATATCCTCCAGCTCCATCCATGTTGTTGAATATGGTAGAATTTGTTTCTTTCTTATGGCTGAATGGTATTTCATTGTGTATATGTACCACCTCTTATTTATCCATTCATCTACTGGTGGACACTTAGGTTGTTTCCATATCTTGGCTACTGTAAAAAGTGCTGCGATAAACATAGGGGTGCATATGTCTTTTTGAATTTGAGAAGTTGTATTCTTTGGTTAAATTCCAAGGAGTGGGATTCCTGGGTCAAATGGTATTTCTATTTTGAGTTTTTTGAGGAACCTCCATATTGCTTTCCACAATGGTTGAACTAGTTTACTTCACACCAGCAGTGTAGGAGGGTTCCCCTTTCTCTGCATCCTCACCAGCATTTGTTGTTCTTAGCCTTTTGGGTGGTGTCCATCCTTCCTAGTGTGAGCTGATATCTCATTGTGGTTTTAATTTGCATTTCCCTGATGATTAGTGATGTGGAGCATCTTCTCATGTGTCTGTTGGCCATCTGAATTTCTTCTTTGGAGAACTGTCTTTTCTCTTCACATCCTTGCCCATTTTTTAATCGAGTTATTTGTTTTTTGGGTGCTGAGGCGTGTAAGTTCTTTATAAGTTTTGGATGTTAATCCCTTGTCGTATGTGTCATTTACAAATATATTCTCTCATACTGTAGGATGCCTTTTGGTTCTGTTGATGGTGTCATTTGCCATACAGAAACTTTTTTCGTTGATGCAGTCCCATGAGTTCATTTCTGCTTTTGTTTCCCTTGCTCAAGGAGATGCGTTCAGGAAGAAGTTGCTCATGCTTATACTCAGGAGATTGTTGCCTATGTTGTCTTCTAAGAATTTTATGGTTCCATGACTTACATACAGGGCTTTGATCCATTTCGAGTATACTTTTATGTATGGGGTTAAACAATAATCCAGTTTAATTCTCTTGCATGTAGCTGTCCAATTTTGCCACCTCCAGTCGTTGAAGAGGCTGTCATTTTCCCATTGTATGTCCATGGCTCTTTTATCATATATTACTGGACCATATACACTTGGGTTTATATCAGGGCTGTCTAGTCTGTTCCATTGATCTCTTGGTCTGTTCTTGTGCCAGTACCAAATTGCCTTGATTACTGTGACTTTGTAGTAGAGCTTGAAGTTGGGGAGCATAATCCTACCAGCTTTATTCTTCCTTCTCAGGATTGTTTTGGCTTTTCGGGAACTTTTGTGGTTCTATATGAATTTTAGAACGATTTTTCTCTAGTTCGTTGGAGAATGCTGTTGGTATTTTGATAGAAATTGCATTGAATCTGTAGATTGCTTAGGCAGGATGGCCTTTTTACAAGATTAATTCTTCCTATCCATAAGCATGGGATGTGTTTCCATTTATTGGTATCTTCCTTAATTTCTCTCATAAATGTCTTGTAGTATTCACAGTATAGGTGTTTCACTTCCTTGGTTATGTTTATTCCAGGGTATCTTATTCATTTTTTAAAATTTATTTTGGTATCATTAATCTACAATTACATGTGCAATATTATAGTTATTAAACTACCCTCTTCTTCAGGTCCTGCCCATCAACAACATTACAGTAACTGTCCATAAGCGTAGTGAGATGCCATAGAATCACTACTTGTCTTCTCTGAGTTCTCCAACCCTCCCCGCGCTATCCAAACTATACGTCTGCTGGTCGTAATGCCCCTTTTTCCCCATTGTCCCTCCCTTCCCACGCACCCTCCCAAGTCCCTTTCCCTTTGGTAACTATTAGTCCATTTTTGGGTTCTGTGAGTCTGCTGCTGTTTTTTTCTTTCAGCTTACCTTTGCTCTTATGCTCCACATATGAGTGAAATCATTTGGTACTTGTCTTTTTCCACCTGGCTTATTTCACTGAGCATAATACCTTCTAGCTCCATCCATATTGTTGCAAATGGAAAGATTGTTTTCTTCTTATGGCTGAATAATATTCCATTGTGTATATGTACCACATCTTTGTTATCCATTCATCTACTGATGGACACTTAGGTTGCTTCCATTTCTTCGCTATTGTAAATAGTGCTGCGATAAACATAGGGGCGCATATGCTTTTTTCAAACTGCGCTGCTGCATTCTTAGGGTAATTCCTAGAAATGGGATTCCTGGGTCAATTGGTATTTCTATTTTCAGTTTTCTGAGGAACCTTCATACTGCTTTCCACAATGGTTGAACTAATTTGCATTCCCACCAGCAGTGTAGGAGGGTTCCCTTTTCTCAACATCCTCACAAACATTTGTTGTTCTTTGTGTTTTGGATATTGGCCATCCTCAGTGGTGTGAAGTGATATCTCATTGTGGTTTTAATCTGCATTTCTCTGATGATTAACGATGTGGAGCATCTTTTTCATGTGCCTTGGGCCATCTGAATTTTGTCTTTGGAGAAGTGTCTATTCATGTCCTGTGCCCATTTCTTAATTGGATTATTTGCTTTTTGTTTGTTGAGGTGTGTGAGCTCTTTATATATTTTGGATGTCAACCCCTTATCGGATATGTCATTTATGAATATATTCTCCCATACTGTAGGATGTCTTTTTGTTCTATTGATGGTGTCCTTGGCTGTACAGAAGTTTTTCAGCTTGATATAGTCCCACCTGTTCATTTTTGCTTTTGTTTCCCTTGCCCAGGGAGATATGTTCATGAAGAAGTCATTCATGTTTATGTCCAAGAGATTTTTGCCTACGTTTTTTTCTAAGAGTTTTATGGTTTCATGACTTACATTCAGGTCTTTGATCCATTTTGAGTTGGCTTTTGTGTATGCGGTTAGACAGTAGTCCAGTTTCATTCTCTGACATGTAGCTGTCCACTTATGCCAACACCAGTCCTGAAGAGGCTGTCATCTCCTCATTGTATATCCAATGCTCCTTTATCATATATTAATTGACTATATATGTTTGGGTTAATTAATGTTTGCATTTTCTACTCTGTTCCACTGGTCTGTGGGTCTATTTTTGTGCCAATAACATATTGTCTTGATTACTGTGGCTTTGTAGTACAGCTTGAAGCCAGGGATCGTAAATTCCCCTGTTTTATTCCTCCTTCTCAGGATTGCTTTGCCTATTTGGGATTTTTGTGGTTCCATATGAATTTTAGAATTATTTGTTCCAGTTCATTGAAGAAAGCTGTTCGTATTTTGATAGAGATTGCACTGAATCAGTAGATTGCTTATTGCACTGAATCTGTAGATTGCTTTAGGTAGCATAGCCATTTTGACAATATATATTCTTCCTAGCCAAGAGCATGGGATGAATTTCCATTTGTTAGTGTCCTCTTTAATTTCTCTTAGGAGTGTCCTATAATTTTCAGGGTATAGGTCCTTCACCTCCTTCATTAGGTTTATTCCTAGGTATTTTATTCTTTTTGATGCAATTGTGAATGGAATTGTTTTTCTGATTTCTCCTTCTGTTAGTTCATCGTTAGTGTATAGGAAAGCAACAGATTTCTGTGTGCTAATTTTGTATCCCGCAACTTTGCTGAATTCAGATATTAGTTCTAGTAGTTTTGGAGTGGAGTCTTTAGGGTTTTATGTACAATATCATGTCACCGGCAAATAGTGACAATTTGACTTCTTCTTTACCAATCTGGATGCCTTGTATTTCTTTGTTTTGTCTGATTACTGTGGCTAGGACTCCAGTACTATGTTGAATAACAGTGGCGAGAGTGGCCATCCCTGTCTTCTTCTCGATCTTAAATGAAAAGCTTTCACCTTCTCACTGTTAAGTATGATGTTACCTGTGGGTTTGTCAAATATGGCCTTTATGATGTTGAGGTACTTGCCGTCTACACCCATTTTGTTGACAGTTTTAATCATGACTGGGTGCTGAATTTTGTCAAATGCTTTTTCAGCACCCATGGAGATGAGCATGTGTTTTTTATTTTCCTGTTTGTTGATGTGACAGATGATATTGATGGATTTTCGAGTGTTGTACCATCCTTGCATCTCTGAGATGAATGTCACTTGATCATGTTGTATGATCCTCTTGATGTATTTTTGAATTCGGTTTGCTAATATTTTGTTGAGTATTTTTGCATCTACGTTCATCAGGGATATTGCTCTGTAATTTTCTTTTTTGGTGAGGTCTTTGCCAGGTTTTGGTATTAGAGTGATGCTGGCTTCATAGAATGAGTTTGGAAGTATTCCCTTCTCTTCTATTTTTAGGAAAACTTTAAGGAGAATGGGTGTTCTTTCTTCTCCATATGTCTGGTAGAATTCAGAGGTAAATCCCTCAGGCCCGGGGGTTTTGTTCTTGGGTAGTTTTTTGATTACCGATTCTATTTCGTTGCTGGTGATTGGTCTATTTAGTTTTTCTGTTTCCTGCTTGGTCAGTCTTGGAAGGTTGTATTTTTCTAAGAAGTTGTCCATTTCTTCTAGGTTACAGCTTGTTAGCATATAGAATCTCATAATATTCTCCTATAATTTTTTTTATTTCTGTGGGGTCAGTAGTGATTTTTCCTTTCTCATTTCTGATTCTGTTTATGTGTGTAGATTCTCTTTTTCTCTTAATGAGTCTGGCTAGGGGTTTATCTTGTTTTTATTTTTTCAAAGAACCAGCTCCAGGTTTCATTGATTTTTTCTATTGTTTTATTCTTCTCAATTTTATTTATTTCTTTTCTGATCTTTATTATATCCCTCCTTCTGGTGACTTTGGGCCTCATTTGTTCTTTTTTTCCAATTTCAGTAATTGTGCCTTTAGACTAACCATTTGGGAATGTTCTTCCTTCTTTAAATAGGCCTGGATTGCAATATACTTTCCTCTTAGAACTGCCTTTGCTGCGGTCCATAGAAGTTGTGGCTTTGTGTTGTTGTTGTCATTAGTCTCCATATATTCTTTGATTTCTGTTTTGATTTGGTCATTAACCCATTGATTAATTAGGAGAATGTTGTTAAGTCTCCGTGTATTTTTGAGCATTTTTGTTTTCTTTCTAAAGTTGATTTCTATTTTTATACCTTTATGATCTGAGAATTTCAATCTTTTTGAATTTACTGAGGTTCTTTTTGTGGCCTAGTATGTAGCCTATTCTGTAAAATGTTCCATGTGCACTTGAGAAGAATGTGCATCCTGTTACTTTTGGGTGTAGAGTTCTGTAGTGTCTGTTAGGTCCATCTGTTCTAGTGTGTTTTTCAGTCCCCTTGTGTCTTTACTTATTTTCTGTCTGGTTGATGTGTGGTGTGTCGAAGTCTCCTAAAATGACTGCATTGCTTTCTATTTCCTCCTTTAATTCTGTTAGTATTTGTTTCACATATCCCGGCGCTCCTGTGTTGGGTGCATATATTTTTTAAATGGTTATATCTTCTTGTTGGACTGACCCCTTTATCATTATGTAATGTCCTTATTTATCTTTTGCTACTTTCTTCGTTTTCAAGTCTATTTTGTCTGATACAAGTACTGCAGCACCTGCTTTTTTCTCCTTGTTGTTTGCATGAAATATCTTTTTCCATCCCTTCACCTTTAGTCAGTGTATATCTTTGGGTTTGAGGTGAATCTCCTGTAAGCAGCAAACAGATGGGTCCTCCTTTTTTATCCATTCAGTAACTCTGTGTCTTTTGATTGGTGCATTCATTCCATTTACATTTAGGGTGATTATCTATAGATATGTAGTTATTGCCATCGCTGGCTTTAGATTCGTGGTTACCAAAGGTTCAAGGTTAGCTTCTCTACTATCTAACAGTCTAACTTAACTTTCTTGTTAAGGTATTGTAAACACAGTCTGATGACTCTTTATTTCTCTTCCTTCTTTTTCTTCCTCCTCCATTCTTTATATACTACTGTTTTATTCTTTGCCTTTAGTTAGTATTTGGATGATCTGCTTTCTTTGCTATGATTTTCTTTTCTCTGGTGACAGCTTTTTAGCCTTAGGAGTGCTTCCATCTAGAGCAGCCCCTTTAAGATATCCTGAAGAGTTGGTTTATGGGAGGCAAATTCCCTCAGTTTTCGCTTGTCTGGAAATTGTTTAATCCATCCCTAAAATTTAAATGATAATCGTGATGGATACAACATTCTTGGTTTGAGGCCCTTCTGTTTCATTTCATTAAATATATCATGCCATTCTCTTCTGGCCTGTAAGGTTTCTGTTGAGAAGTCTGATGATAGGCTGATGAATTTTCCTTTGTAGGTGATATTTCTTCTCTCTCTAGCTGCCTTTAATACTCTGTCCTTATCTTTGATCTTCACCATTTTAATTATTATGTGTCTTGGTGTTGTCTTCCTTGGGTCCCTTGTGTTGGGAGATCTGTGGGCTTCCATGGTCTGAGAGACTATTTCCTTCCCCTGGTTGGGGAAATTTTCAGCAGTTATTTCTTCAAAGACCCTTTCTATCCCTTTTTCTCTCTCTTCTTCCTCTGGTACTACTATAATGCGAATATTGTTCCGTTTTGGATTGGTCCCACAGTTCTCTTAATATTCTTTCATTCCTAGAGATCCCTTTATGTCTCTCTGCCTCAGCTTCTCTTTATTCGTGTTCTCTGATTTCTATTCCATTAACATTTTCTTGCATCTGGTCCAGTCTGCTGCTAAGCCCATCTATCACTTGTCTGATTTCTGCATTGTCTTTCCTCACTTCCCTCACTTCCTCCCTTAGCTCTTGCATATTTCTCTGTAGATCCATCAGTATGGTTATGACTTTTATTCTGAATTGTTTTTCAGGAAGTTTATGCATGTCCATCTGTTTGGACTCCCTCTCTGGGGTAGTCTGGTCTGGGGTTTTCTGGGTAAGTTTTGTTTGTACCATATTTCTCTGTCTTTTCATGGCAATAGAAGTGGTCAGAAAAAGAAAAAAAGAAGAAAGGGAAAATAGAAAAAAAAAATGCCTGCCAGCTGTAGTTTCTGTGAGTAGTCTGTAGGTGGTGCTGGTGCAGCACTATTCTGCCACCACGCTGCTCCGCCAGGCCCTTTGTGACTCTGGCTGGAGAGGGAACGAATGGGAGGCTGCTGATTTCTGTGGGAAGTCTCCATACGACTGCTTTTCCTAGCCACTGTCCAAGGGACCAGAATTCCCCAGGACTCCCAGCCTGCTTGGCTGAGTGCACTGGGATGATCCTGCTCCTCCATTGGGCCCGTCTCTTTAAGACCCCTGAAAAAGTGCACACTTTCCTTTTGTCCCAGGGAACCCGCTGGGTGGACCTGGCATCTTGGAATCTGCACCTCTGTCTCTCCAATCTCCAATACACCATGTGAAGTGTGTCAGTGCTCCTGGCGCAGATCACCAGGACTGCTTTTCCGCAGGGCTGTGCTTCCACTCCCTCCACGCTCTGAATCTAGTCCTCCCACTGGTGCACTGGGGGAGTGCTCAGGTCCCGCCAGGTCCCGGCTCCGTATCTTACCTGCCTCGCAGGGAGCTGAGTCCTCTCAGGTGTAGCTGCAGGCTCGTGTCACCCTGTATCTTCTGGTCTCTCTTTTAGGAATAGTTGTATTTGCTGTATTTTCATTAATATATTTGGTTTTGTGAGGAGATTTCCGCCACCCTGCTCTTGCCGCCATCTTCTTGCAAGTCCTCTCTAATCTACTTTTAAATCCCTCCATTGTATGTTTCATTTCAGATACTGTATTTTTCTAAATTTCTATCTCTTTGTTGTAGTCCTCCCTGAGATCTTGAACATTTTTCTGTAGCTCTGTGAGCATGTTTATAACTTATTTTGAAATATTTGTCAAGAAGATTGGTGATTTCAGTTTCACTAAGCCCTCTTTCTGGAGTTCTTTTCTTGAAGTTTTGTTTGGACCAAATTCCTCTGTCTCTCCGTTTTTTGTTTTTTTTGTTTTTGTTTCTGTTTTTTTGTTGTTGTTTCTTATGGGATAATAGACTTGTGTAGGAGACACTCTCTAGTGCCCAGAAGCTCATTTTCTTGTGTGGAAGACCCAGCTGTTGGAGTGCATATGGATGTGGCACCTTTCTGCCTTGCTTATGGTGTTCTGATTTCAGGTGGGCTCTGTGAGCCGTCTGCTGATCATGGGAGCAGGAAGAATAGTCTCTGGAGCTGCCAGTGATGGAGCTGCATTCCCTCTTGCCTGCCACAATGGTTAGAGTGCAGGCAAGTGGTACTAGCTCCTGCCAGAAGGAAAGCCCTCCCAGGGCTGCTTCTTGCATGCAGCTCCCTGGCTCGCCCCAAATAGGGCTTAGTTGTCTGGGGGTTCTCCCCATGCCTACCTGGGAGTAAAGTTTGATTTCATTATATGCCTGCAGGCCACGCACCACTGCAAGGAGTCCCTTGGCTCTGTTGCCAGAAAGGGGGGTGGAACGCCTGAAGCTCCTGCAGGCCCCCAACCTGTTGGGCTGAAGGCAGGCTGGGGAGGTATTGTCCACCTGACCTTTGTATAAAACAGAGAACACTATGCACTCTTTGCCGCTCTGGCACTCCTCTCACTGCTAGGAAGACTTTCAAACTGCCCCCTCTGCTTTTTATCTCAGGGAGGCCAATAGAGCATGCCTGTTCTCCACAAGTGGCTTGGATTTCAGCCTCCCCAAGTGTTCTGCCCATCTCTGTTGCCCAGCCCCACCAATCACCAGGGCACCATGCAATGTGGGCTCATGTTCCTGGGGCAG
Organism: Smutsia gigantea; assembly: GCA_032199065.1. Taxonomy (NCBI): domain Eukaryota; kingdom Metazoa; phylum Chordata; class Mammalia; order Pholidota; family Manidae; genus Smutsia; species Smutsia gigantea. The sequence goes on along the minus strand of JAVSCE010006021.1, from coordinate 72,645 downwards.
ATCTCCATGGCCAGTTGTTCAGGGTCCTGGGCTTATAACTCCCTCCCTGCTCTGTTCCTCTTCTTCCCATCTGTGGGCCAGGGTTGAGGAAGGGCTTGGGTCTTGCCAGGTCATGGCTTTGTCACTTTACCCTTCTGTGTAGGGTCTTCTCTTCTTCCCCAGATGTAGGTGGTCAGTTCTGTAGTCTTCAGGTTGATTTCAGGTGGGGTTGTATTTGCTGTATTTTCATGTTCTATGTGATTTGGAGAGGAGGTTTGCTTGCCTCCTACACTGCCATCTTTTTTCCCAGCAAGTTTAATAAATTTTTTAGAATTTCAACATCAAAGAAAACTCCAAGAGAGAAGGAAGTTTGTCTACAAAGGAATCGTAATTATATTCACATCAGACTTTTTAACAGCTACACTGGATATAAAAATACAATGAAACATTTTTAATAAATAGGAGGCATACAGCTTTGACCTGAAGTTTCATATCCAGCAAAGTTTCCATGGATATGGAGACATATCACAAATATCCTGATACATAAAGCCTCAGATTTGGCAAACAAAACTCAAACATCGCTAAGAATTGGGGAAATGCAAATTAAAACCACAATGGGATACCATTTCATATGCTCTAGAATGGCAAAAGTGTTAACTCTTAAGATTTTGATTGTGAGAGAATATTTTGTTATCTGATTTGTTTATCTGATAAAGTCCAGACAGGATAAGTGAACTTCACAAAGCCACAGAGCAGTTCACTTAGAGTTTGAGGATTGGGACTAGTCAATGAACCAAGGTGTTTCCCACAGTGGGTACTTTAGAAACTGACATTCCCGGATGTCTGCATTTTCTTGCAGCAGAGAGCTCTGGGGATTGTGCCGGAAACTGCATGTAGATAGCTTCTTATTTCCTGACTTTTCTAGTCAGTCTGGCTGATTCAGGATCTCAGGATCTTCTTCTTTGGAGCACATGAGGGTTCCATGTCCCAAGGGTCCCTTCCACCTAAACATAGTGTAAGATGCTGTCTTTTCATCTGGTCATCAAATATACCTCTCCTCTCTTGACACATGAGACCCGAGAGCAGAAGAGTCAAACCTTTACCTTAACATGAAGAAATGAGGAGCTTTTGGCCCAACCAGGACTGACAGTAAGTCACTGTCTGTACTTCACCCTTCCTGGTCAGTCAAAAGAAGTAGAATGGTCTGTTGGAAAGAGTTTGTAGGATCCTGTTTTTGGTATCAGTTGCAGTGCTGAGCTTAGACAGATCATAGCAGCTCTTTGAGATCCTGTTTATTCATTCATAAACTGAGAGAGATGGATTAGATGACATAATATCCTCTGGTTCCTAAGTGGTGTAGTGGCTAGGTAGCTTTGATCCAGAAGACTATTGCACTGGGCTGTGAATTTAACCCTCTTCTCCCTGAAACCAGTCTCCCAAAATCTCCATATACTCCTTAGAAGGGCTTGACATGTGGAAGGAGCATGTTGGATGCTTTCAAACAAGGAAAAGCAAGAGATTTAGGGAAAACATTTCTCAGCATGGGAAGGGAGCACAAAAGAGCAAATTTGGACCTATGAGCAGATAGATATGTTCATACGAAATCTGAATTCCAAGCATTAATTTCCTCTGCATTCTTTTTTAATTAAAACAAAACAATATTTAGTTCAAATGTAGAATATAAGCAAACCATGCAGTCAAGGCTTGTGAAAATATGCAATTGATTAGACTTACTGATTCAACACCCACAATACTTTTTTTTTCATTTTCCCAAACACTTTTGAACACCTTCTATGTATGCTAGGCAACCTGAGATCTTCCCGTAAGGGTCATCTGTTTTTATTAACTATCTTTGTAAATAAAAGGCAATGCTGGAGTCTAAATAGCACCATAAAGTTTCATTATAGCTTAAAAAGTCATTTACTCCCCGCATCCACTATTTTATTCAAGAGATGATTACCAAGTATATGCTAAGAAGAAACAAGATGAATAAAAATGACCCCTTGGCACTGAGGGACACAAAGACTAATGGGGATGAGCAACTAATTATAAGTCAATAATATATCAAGTGTCCTACCAGAGACCCACGTACAGGGCTGTGGGAGCACAGCGGATACAGCAATGAACTCCAAAAGGGGAATGTAAAATAGTCTTAGATGTTGAACCTGAGTTCTTGCCAGATGGAGAGGAGGAAGAGACATTCAGGAAGGTGGAACAGCTAAGTAGCAAAGGTGTGTAGGCAGGTCATTATGAGTTTGAGGGGTGAGGGCAGTTTCATAGGCATGGCATGTGGGGGGGTGGAGGGAGCGTCATTGGATAGATAGATGGAGATGGGATCATAAAAGGTTGATTATGTTGTGATAAGAAATAGCTTAGACATTTTCCTGATGGCAGTAAGGAACCTCATAACAGCCTATGATGTAGATCCAGTTATTCTTCACAGAGACAGAAACTAAGATTTAGAGAAGTGAATTATTCAAAGCCATTTTATCAGGTTTGTACAGAAGGCAAGTTAAAATTTTCTTAATGCAAACAATGTTTTTTTCTTTACTCTATGCAACGTACATATTCTCCTTGGAGACAAATGAATCTAATGCAGTGGTTTGAAGTGTATATAGAAACAGTGGGGATTTGATTTTGAGGGAAATTCTAGGAAATACTCCCCGCATACTGAGTCTCCTAGCCAGGGTGTTAGACCCATCTGTCATAATAATAAAGTTGAAAACAAAGGACATATATTTTTTCCAAAAGTCAGTTAAGTTTTATTAGTATATTTGCCAAAATATCAGAAGAATTCTTAGACTATTAATTCATTTGTGTGAAGTTTTCATCTGGAATCAATGTAACTATTTAAAATGGGCTTTTTGTTCCTAGTAAATAATGAGATTCCTGAAGGTTAATTACTCTTGAAGAAGAAAAGTAAAATCTGGAGTAAATGTTCATTTGTTTCTAATGCTCACTGTAAAGGTGATATAATTTAATAAATATAACACATATATCATTGTACTTCCCGCTATTTGCTGAGCTCTTGAATCTGGATTTGAGGAAGAAGAGATAAAGATACAGAAAGGAAAGAATCTGGGCTCTCAGAGTAAAAATCATGGCCAAAGGCCATTAGCTTTGTAAGTGTAGCAAATGGATCTTGTGCAAGCATTGGGTTGGACTAAAGCGGGGTGACTCACATCCATCCCACTCACAAGATTGATGTGTAAGACAAAAGTCTCAGTATCTTCATTTACCATGAGAACTGTGACTGTGAAATTGAATAGATACTTAAATTCTCTAAGGTGATAGATGTGTTATTTAACTTGGTTGTGATCATCATTTTAGAATGTATATTAACACATCACATTGTACGCCTTACACATATACGATCTTTACCTGTCAACTGTATCTCAATAAAGTTAGGATGAATGCTCTGATGGTGTATTTTCTCTTTACTGAAAATATGATGCAGGAAGCTGAACTACAGTCAGAAAGTGGTTTGCTGACCCTTGAAAAGCAGCATGGTTGAAGTAAGAACCTAGGCTTTTTACTCAGATATATTTTACTTCAATTCCTAAACATACGGCTTTTGGCAAGTTCTTAGCCCCTCTGAACCTCAGTTCTACATCTTAAAAATTAAGATGATCATAACATCACTGCACAGGGTTACCACTTAAGAGAACCCAGAGGCTGGCACACAGTTAGTGCTTAGCCAGTGTTAGCTATCATTATTATTTCTCTTTTCATTGAGTCCAAGCACGTGCTGTAGGTTGGAGAAACTTACTGTCCAGTATTATCTAGTTAGGAGGTTCCTGGTGTATCTTCATTGTGACTGCTATGGAAAATAAAGATATTTAAGTCTCAAATCAAGATATCCTCTTCTCTGGACAGTGCTAGAAACAAACCAAGGTGTAGTTTTGGGGGCAAACTAAGGATTTGATTCCTATTTAAGATACTAACAAATGAATCTAAAAAATAAATATAAGAAGGGGTCAGGAGCCAAAATATACAGGCTAAAACGTAGATTTTTTTTACATCCAAGGGACCAGAAGAAGAGGTTCCAAACTAGGGGGAGGAGCACCTGTAAGTGAAGAGCATCAAGGTCGCAGAGGGAAACCACAGGTAATTCTCAGCTGTGGTGGGGGAAGTTGGAGCAGTTATTTTACACACTTCCTACAGCCTTTTCTTTGGGAAAGCTGGGAACATCAAAGAGGGCCTACGTGGAGTGGACTGTGATGAAAACTTCTTGCTCCATAACTTTTTTTCCTCAACAGTGTCAAAGTCATTTGATTTCCGTTTTCCCACTTACTTGAGACATGCCTTTCAGAGACCATACCCTGGTTAAGGCATCAGAATTCCGGGTCTCCCCAAATCTCCGTATTGGACTCTGGGTGATAGCTTGGATTAACTCAACCAATCACATCCATCATACTTTAAAAACAATCTTTTAATTACAAAGATAATTCATTCTTGTAAACATCTGAGTACTGCAGGAAGTTGACACACACAACCTTTCTTTTTTTTTTAATATAATTTATTTTATTATCGTTAATTTACAATTACATGTGCAATATTACAATTATTAAACTACCCCTTCATCAGGTCCCCCCCACCAACCCCATTACAATCACTGTCCATCAGCGTAGTGAGATGCTATAGAATCACTACTTGTCTTCTCTGAGTTGTACTGCCCTCCCCGTGCCCCCCCAACATTACATCTGCTAATCGTAATGCCCCTTTTTCCCTCTTATCCCTCCCTTCCCGCCCATTTTCCCCAGTCCCTTTCCCTTTGGTAACTATTAGTCCGTTCTTGGGTTCTGTGAGTCTGCTGCTGTTTTGTTCCTTCAGTTTTTTTCTTTGTTCTTATACTCCACATATGAGTGAAATCATTTGATACTTGTCTTTTTCGGCTTGGCTTATTTCACTGAGCATAATACCCTCTAGCTCCATCCATGCTGTTGCAAATAGTAGGATTTGTTTTCTTCTAATGGCTGAATAATATTCCATTGTGTATATGTACCACATCTCCTTTATCCATTCATCCACTGATGGACACTTCGGTTGCTTCCATTTCTTGGCTATTGTAAATAGTGCTGCAATAAACATAGGGGTGTATCTGTCCTTTTCAAATTGGGCTGCTGCATTCTTAGGGTAAATTCCTAGGAGTGGAATTCCTGGGTCAAATGGTATTTCTATTTTGAGTTTTTTGAGGAACCTCCATACTGCTTTCCACAATGGTTGAACTAATTTGCAGTCCCACCAGCAGTGTAGGAGGGTTCCCTTTTCTCCACATCCTCGCCAACATTTGTTGTTGTTTGTGTTTTGGATGTTGGCCATCCTCACTGGTGTGAGGTGATATCTCATTGTGGTTTTAATCTGCATTGCTCTGATGATTAGCGAGGTGGAGCATCTTTTCATGTGCCTGTTGGCCATCTGAATTTCTTCTTTGGAGAAGTGTCTATTCATGTCCTCTGCCCATTTCTTAATTGGATTATTTGCTTTCTGTTTGTTAAGGTACATGAGTTCTTTATATATTTTGGATGTCAACCCTTTATCAGATACGTTTTTTATGAATATATTCTCCCATACTGTAGGATGTCTTTTTGTTCTACTGATGGTGTCCTTTGCTGTACAGAAGCTTTTCAGCTTGATATAGTCCCACTTGTTCATTTTTGCTTTTGTTTCCCTTGCCCGGGGAGATATGTTCATGAAGTTGCTCATGTTTATGTCCAAGAGATTTTTGCCTATGTTTTTTTCTAAGAGTTTTATGGTTTCATGACTTACATTCAGGTCTTTGATCCACCTTGAGTTTACCTTTGTGTATGGGGCTAGACAGTAGTCCAGTTTCATTCTCTTACATGTAGCTGTCCAGTTTTTCCAACACCAGCTGCTGAAGAGGCTGTCATCTCCCCATTGTATATCCAAGGCACTTTTATCAAATATTAATTGACTGTGTATGTGTGCGTTAATGTTTGGATTTTCTATTCTGTTCCACTGGTCTGTGGGTATGTTTTTGTGCCAATACCAATTGTCTTGATTACTGTGGCTTTGTAGTAGAGCTTGAAGTCAGGGAGTGTAATTCCCCCTGTTTTATTCCTCCTTCTCAGGATTGCTTTGGCTATTCGGGGTCTTTTGTGGTTCCATATGAATTTTAGAATTATTTGTTCCAGTTCATTGAAGAAAGCTGTTGGTAGTTTGATAGGGATTGCATTGAATCTGTAGATTGCTTTAGGTAGTATAGCCATTTTGACAATATTGATTCTTCCTAGCCAAGAGCATGGGATGCATTTCCATTTGTTAGTGTCCTCTTTAATTTCTCTTAGGAGTGTCTTGTAGTTTTCAGAGTACAGGTCTTTCACTTCCTTCGTTAGGTTTATTCCTAGGTATTTTATTCTTTTTGATGCAATTGTGAATGGAATTGTTTTTCTGATTTCTCTTTCTGTTAGTTCATCATTAGTGTATAGGAAAGCAACAGATTTCTGTGTGTTAATTTTGTATCCTGCAACTTTGCTGAATTCAGATATTAGTTCTAGTAGTTTTGGAATGGAATCTTTAGGGTTTTTTATGTACAGTATCATGTCATCTGCAAATAGTGACAATTTGACTTCTTGTTTACCAATCTGGATGCCTTGTATGTCTTTGTTTTGTCTGATTGCTATGGCTAGGACCTCCAGTACTATGTTGAATAACAGTGGAGAGAGTGGGCATCCTTGTCTTGTTCCCGATCTTAGATGAAAATCTTTCAACGTCTCGCCGTTTAGTATGATGTTAGCTGTGGTTTTGTAATATATAGCCTTTATGATGTTGAGGTACTTGCCCTCTATACCCATTTTGTTGAGAGTTTTAATTAGGAATGGATGCTGAATTTGTCAAATGCTTTTTCAGCATCTATGGAGATGATCATGTGGTTTTTGTTCTTCTTTTTGTTGATGTGGTGGATGATGTTGATGGATTTTCGAATGCTGTACCATCCTTGCATCCCTGGGATGAATCCCACTTGATCATGGTGTATGATCCTCTTGATGTATTTTTGAATTCGGTTTGCTAATATTTTGTTGAGTATTTTTGCATCTACGTTCATCAGGGATATTGGTCTGTAATTTTCTTTTTTGGTGAGGTCTTTGCCCGATTTTGGTATTAGAGTGATGCTGGCTTCATAGAATGAGTTTGGAAGTATTCCCTCCTCTTCTATTTTTTGGAAAACTTTAAGGAGAATCGGTGTTATTTCTTCTCTATATGTCTGGTAGAATTCAGAGGTGAATCCATCAGGCCCAGGGGTTTTGTTCTTGGGTAGTTTTTTGATTACCAATTCGATTTCGTCACTGGTGATTGGTCTGTTTAGTTTTTCTGTTTCTTGCTTGGTCAGTCTTGGAAGGTTGTATTTTTCTAAGAAGTTGTCCATTTCTTCTATGTTTTCCAGCTTGTTAGCATATAGATTCTCATAATATTCTCTTATGATTCTTTGTATTTCTGTGGGGTCCGTCGTGATTTTTCCTTTCTCATTTCTGATTGTGTTTATGTGTGTAGATTCTCTTTTTCTCTTAATGAGTCTGGCTAGGGGTTTATCTATTTTGTTTATTTTTTCAAAGAACCAGCTCTTGGTTTCATTGATTTTTTCTATTGTTTTATTCTTCTCAATTTTATTTATTTCTTCTCTGATCTTTATTATGTCCCTCCTTCTGGTGACTTTGGGCCTCATTTGTTCTTCTTTTTCCAATTTCAGTAATTGTGTCTTTAGACTATTCATTTGGGAATGTTCTTCCTTCTTTAAATAGGCCTGGATTGCAATATACTTTCCTCTTAGAACTGCCTTTGCTGCGTCCCACAGAAGTTGTGGCTTTGTGTTGTTGTTGTCATTAGTCTCCATATATTCTTTGATTTCTGTTTTGATTTGGTCGTTAACCCATTGATTAATTAGGAGAGTGTTGTTAAGTCTCCATGTATTTGTGAGCCTTTTGATTTCTTTCTAAAATTTATTTCTAGTTTTATACCTTGGTGATCTGAGAAGTTGGTTGGTAGGATTTCAATATTTTTGAAATTACTGAGGTTCTTTTTGTGGCCTAGTATGTGGTCTATTCTGGAAAATGTTCCATGTGCACTTGAGAAGAATGTGTATCCTGTTGCTTTTGGGTGTAGAGTTCTGTAGATGTCTGTTAGGTCCATCTGTTCTAGTGTGTTGTTCAGTGCCTCTGTGTCTTTACTTATTTTCTGTCTGGTTGATCTGTCCTCTGGAGTGAGTGGTGTGTTGAAGTCTCCTAAGATGAATGCATTGCTGTCTATTTCCTCCTTTAATTCTGTTAGTATTTGTCTCACATATGCTGGCGCTCCTGTGTTGGGTGCATATATATTTATAATGGTTATATCTTCTTGTTGGACTGACCCCTTTATCATTATGTAATGTCCTTCTTTATCTTTTGCTACTTTCTTCGTTTTGAAGTCTATTTTGTCTGATACAAGTACTGCAACACCTGCTTTTTTCTCTTTGTTGTTTGCATGAAATATCTTTTTCCATCCCTTCACTTTTAGTCTGTGTATATCTTTGGATTTGAGGTGAGTTTCTTGTAGGCAGCATATAGATGGGTCTTGCTTTTTTATCCATTCTGTTACTCTGTGTCTTTTGATTGGTGCATTCAGTCCATTTACATTTAGGGTGATTATTGATAGGTATGTACTTATTGCCATTGCTGGCTTTAGATTCGTGGTTACCAAGGGTTCAAGGGTTGCTTCTTTACTATCTAACAATCTAACTTAACTTTCTTGTTAAGTTATTGTAAACACAGTCTGATGTTTCTTTATTTCTCTCCCTTCTTATTCCTCCTCCTCCATTCTTTCTATAATAGGTGTTTTATTCTTTGCCTTTAGTTGGTATTTGGATGGTCTGCTTTCTTTGCTATGATTTTTTTTTCTCTGGTGACATCTTTTTAGCTTTAGGTGTGCTTCCCTCTAGAGCAGTCCATTTAAGATATCCTGTAGTGGTGGTTTATGAGAGGCAAACTCTCTTAACTTTCGTTTATCTGGAAATTGTTTAATCCCTCCATCATATTTAAATGATAATCGTGCTGGATACAATATTCTTGGTTCGAGGCCCTTCTGTTTCATAACATTAAATATATCATGCCATTCTCTTCTGGCCTGTAAGGTTTCTGTTGAGAAGTCTGATGATAGTCTGATGGGTTTTCCTTTGTAGGTGATCTTTTTTCTCTCTCTAGCTGCCTTTAATATCCTGTCTTTATCTTTTATCTTTGCCATCTTAATTATTATGTGTCTTGGTGTTGTCTTCCTTGCGTCCCTTGTGTTGGGAGATCTATGAGCTTCGGTGGACTGCGAGACTACTTCCTTCCCCAGCGAGGGAAAGTTTTCAGCAATTATTTCTTCAGAGACACTTTCTATCCCTTTTTCTCTCTCTTCTTCCTCTGGTACTCCTATAATGCGAATATTGTTTCGTTTGGATTGCTCACACAGTTCTCTTAATATTCTTTCATTCCTAGAAATCCTTTTATCTCTCTCTGCCTCAGCTGCTCTGTACTCCTGTTCTCTGTTTTCTATTCCATTAACAGTCTCTCGCATCTCATCCATTCTGCTGTTAAGCCCGTCGATCGCTTGTCTGATTTCTGTATTGTCTTTCCTCAGTTCCCTCACTTCCTCCCTCAGCTCTTGCACATTTCTCTGTAGGTCCATCAGCATGGTTATGACTTTTATTCTGAATTCTTTTTCAGGGAGGCTGTGCATTTCCATCCCTTCAGACTCCCTCTCTGGGGTTGTCTGGTTGATTTTGTTCTGAACCATATTCCTCTGTCTTTTCATGGCTGTATAATTGGTCACTGATAGTTGCCACGTATGTCAGCTGGGCTCTTTAAGACTTTAAAAAGAGTAGAAAAAAAAAGAGAAAAAAAAGAGAAAAAAGAAAAAAAAGAAAGAAAGAAAAAAGAAAGAAAAGAAAGAAAAGAAAAAACAAAAACAAAAGAAAACAAAAAAACAAAAAAAAATGCCCACCGGACGTAGATTCTGTGGGAATGCTGTAGGTGGCGCTATTGCCCCACTATTCCACAGCTGTGAGTGTGCCGCTCCGCCGGGCCCTTTATCGCTCTGGCAGGGGTGGGAACGAATAGGAGGCTGTTCATCTCAGTGAGAAGTGTTAAGTATGGCTACGCTTCCTCAGTCGCCAGCTAAAGCGTCTGAAACTCCCCAGGACTCCCAGCCTGCTCGGCTGAGTGTGCTGGGGCGATCCGGCTCCTCCGCTGGGCTCCTGTCTCTTTAAGACCACTGAAGAAAGCGCGTACTTTTTTTTTTCCCTTCCCGGGAGCCAGCTTCAAGCCCCCTGGCGCGTTCCCCACTCAGATCCTGCCACTCTGTCTCCCCAATCGCCGCTGCACTGCGCAATGTGGGTCAGCGCTCCCTGCGCAGATCCCCGGGGCTGGCTACTTCGCGGGGTGTACTTCCACTCCCTCCCGGCTCTGAATCCTCTCCTCTCGCCGGTGCGCTGGGGTGGGGGAGGGCTCGGGTCCCGCCGGGTCGCGGCTCCGTATCTTACCCGCCTCTTGGGGTGCCGAGTCCTCTCGGGTGTAGCTGCACGCTGTGCGCTTTCCTGTGTATTCTCGTCTCTCTTTTAGGAATAGATGTATTTTCTGTGTTTTCGTAGATAAATATAGTGTTTGGAGTAGATTTCTGCCACCCTGCTCACACCGCCATCTTCCCGGAAGTCCTACTCACACAACCTTTCAACCCACACTCACTTCCTAGAGGTCAGTACTACTGACCTTTAGCAGTGTTCTTTTGGACAGCATTCTCACTCATACACAAACATTTCTGTTTTAACTTCATAAAAATTGAATAAACTTATCTGTAAATTTTATGCATTTGTAAAGGTATATGTATTTATAGAATATAAATACATGCTGTTCGGACATTTTACCTTTACAAAAAAAAATCATTAAATTATATAATCATTTTAGTCATTCTATATTATTATATTATATACAATGTTAATATAACTTACTTAATTTTTTAGTGTAAGGAAAACATTATTTATGGAGTTATTTATATTATTATCCAGTGAAAAACGAGTAGTGTGTACTGACAGGATTCATGCAATCCAGAGCACAATTTACATGGTACCTGACATGTTTCATGGGGACAGCGGGGATAGCTTGAAGGAGTCTTCGATATCTGGTCAAGTGCTGACACCAGTCTGTGACTTTACAAATAACCTGATCCAAACTTTTTTAATGTGCACAATTATAAATTTGAGCTCTACCAACACAAAATTATCTAAACTACATTTAAAAATGACTAAGGATTCAAAGTACTTTCAACACAGCATTATTTTACTTTTTTGCTCTTTATATCATAAGACTTATTTCATATAGAATTCCATATATAGACAGAAGAAACCAGACCAGCATCTATGAATTTCTTCTCCTGGGCCTCTCTGAGCACCCAGAGCAGCAGCCTCTCCTATCTGGGCTCTTCCTGGGCATGTACCTGGTCACCGTGTTGGGGAACCTGCTCACCATCCTGGCCATCGCCTCTGACCCGCACCTCCACACCCCCATGTACCTCTTCCTGGCCATCCTGTCCTTTTCTGACATTGGTTTCACCTCTACAATAATTCCCAAGATGCTGGATAATATTGGCTCAGGAAGTAAGCTGATTTCTTATGGTGGGTGCCTGACACAACTCTATTTCTTTGGCCTGTTTGCAGATCTGGACAACTTTCTCTTGGCTGTGATGGCACTTGACCGCTATGTAGCCATCAGCCACCCCCTCCATTATGCCATGACCTTGAACTCCCAGTGCTGTGTCTTGTTAGTGGCTCGGTCATGGGTGGTCACTACCTCCCATGCCCTAGTGCATACCCTCCTGGTAACCAGGCTTTCCTTCTGTGGCTCCAATATCATCCCCCATTTCTTCTGTGATCTGGTCCCACTGCTGAAGCTGGCCTGCTCCAGTACTTATGTCAATGACCTGGTGCTCATTCTTGTGGCAGGAACATTGCTTATTGGACCCTTTGTCTGCATCCTTACATCTTACTTTTACATAGCATTGGCTGTCCTGAGACTCGATTCCCCAAAGGGTAAGCAAAGGGCCTTCTCCAACTGTACCTCCCACCTCTCTGTGGTCTCTCTGTTTTACAGCACAGCTATTGGGGTCTATTTATGCCCTCCAACATTCCCTTCAGCTGGCAAGGAGAGTCTTCTCAGTAATGTACACAGTGGTGACCCCCATGCTGAACCCCTTCATCTACAGCCTGAGAAACAGAGACATGAAAGGGGCACTGGGGAACATACTCAGAAGAAAAGCCCCCTAACACTCTTTCTCAGGACCTTAGGGTCCTGACTCCAAAACTCAGAGTGTAGAGTTGAAATTTGGCCTCCTGAGAACCTAACCACTCTAGCTACTTTGACCCTGAGACTTCTCTTTTGTTCGTGGTTATATTTCAAAGTACAGATTGACGTCTGGGATCTGAAAGGAACACGATATCCAGTAACCTCAGACCATCTTCATGAAATTCTCATGCTTTTAGTGGTTTACTACCTACTCTCAAAATGGTTCTTGGTTTTCTTTTTTTTTTTACTGAATGCCTAAGAGAAGTCCACGGGTGAAGGCATGCATACATATGAAATGAAAATGAAAGTCCAAATTTTATTTAGCCCAAGATATAAACGAACCATGGAAGATATATTTAGTCCAGGAAGACAGGGTTTATTATGTCTGGTGGAATGAAATACAAAGGAAATAATCTGCTACTTTACACTTAGGCAGTGTTCTATGGAAAAATAAGAATGGGGTTTTAAGTCCTGGGGTTCCATGCTGGCTTTGCCATGACTGAAAGGTGTGACAGTTGTTAATTACATAATGTCTCTGGCCTTGGTTTCTCTATTTGTAAAATAAAGTGATTGGATTACATTAGTTGAAGGCCCCTGCCACACACACATTTACCCCAGTTCTAATGTTTAGTGTTATAGTGACAAGAACTCAAGTCTTGAAGTCAGAAGTTAAGAGTCAGAACCAAAGTTCACCACTTTCACACTATGTAACTCGAGGAACATTGTTTCTCCTGAGTTCTGGTTTCTTTACCTGGAAAACTGGATGAATATCTACATTATAGGACTACTCTGAGTCATAAATAATATGTGAGCTCACTAGGATCACAGTAAGTACTTAATTCATGTTTATAGAAGCTAAATCTTCAGTTCTATGATTATCCTAACCAATCTCAGCACTTCCCTGTCTCTCTTTGTTAGGACAATCCCCAGTCATTCATACTTCTGGAAGCCTGGTTTCCAGTCCTAACATTGTTCAAGAATCATCTAGGTGATTACTTTATCTGGCATATATTTTAGAGGTTTCTGATGATGGATGTGGAAAATTCTTTAAGGAGAATTCTTTCAGAAATTATTTAATTCCTTCATGTTGGTCACCAAATGTTGATTTAATTAGATAGAAGTCCGTGCTAGTGTTAGGAGGAATTTTTCTTCACCAGGTTTGACCTGCACTTCCCAGTGGAGGAAATTCAATTTGTGTGACAATATCCTAGTTTGCTCCCTTAATCAGTCTACTCCAGATCACCTAATTGACTATGGGGTCATACTCAGCCCAGTTGCTCCCTTATTCTTTTTTTGAGAACCAGCCTGGTCACCAAGGGCATGTGCTCTGCTGCATACCTCTGAGGGCAAGCAGCCACTCACACACACCTCCCTCCTCCAGTAGGACCTGCTTCTGGACTTGACTAGAAAAGCATATAGGTTCTCAGCCCAAGTCATGTCTCCAACCTAGACATTATCAGTAGTAAGGTGGCGGTTTAGCCCTGGTCTTTGTCGTTGTCTAATGTATCAATTGATTAAGAACCCAACTGGGAAAAGGGGAGGGGGTCATTTATTGGGCTGCCTCAAACCCTCCCAACAATCTGGAACCACAGCTCCAATACTTAGAAGCTGGGTGATTCTAGAGTAACTCATTAAACCCTCTGAGTCTCCTTGCCTATAAGAAGAAGGTAATAATATAAGATTTTTTCAAAGCTTTGAAAAATATTAACTGAGAAAATGTAATTAATGGACTTATCCTGATACCTGGCACATGGGAAAGACTCCAAAACTAACTGCTGCCCTTGTCAGGCTGCGGCACTTGTCCCTGCTGTAGGCTGTTAGCTTGACCCCTTGCCTGCTGATTAACCAGCCAGCCAGTTGAATCACATGCTTTTCAATGGTTGTAGCTCTTTGCATTTACTAAAACAAGAGATGGAATTTGGCAAGCATATTTTAGGCAATTTTACTGTCAAATAGAATCTACCATGAAATGAGGGATTCAAAATGTCCTGGCACACTTCTTACTAAGAGAGTTAGACCTTCAAAAGATGTTTTAAGTCATAATATTAGATAACCTTGGTTTGGGTTCACTCAGAAATAGGCCTTGGGATAAGGGTTTGAAGGCAAGCAATTCCTTCGGGAGATGATCCCAGGAAACACCAGGAGGAAGCAGAGAACAAAGACAGAAAAGGGAAGGGAGGCAATAAACGGACCCTATCATGTGAGATACCCCTATGAATAATCAGAGCTTAATACGCTGGAGGCCTCAGGAACCGGCACACAACACAGGTCTAAGTAATCCCACACTAGGGATCAAAGTAATCCCACCCAACCCCCATCAGCTGAGAACGAAGGTTGCTCCCAAGAACATTAATCCTCCGGCACACCTTCCTGCTGTGCATATATACCTGGAACTCATGGGACTCACTGGGAAGCCTCCAGCTGCCAGAGATACTCCTCGGATATAGATGGAGATACTGGCATCTGACAGTACGTGCGGGAGAGTCACATACTTCCTGTTGGTGTTGCCACCATGAGAAGACTTGCAGGGCACCAACAGTATCTACTACACTACCCCTTGTGCCACTCAGACCCTCTCATGTCCTACAGTAAGCTCACTGTGCCCTGTCATTGGTTCATGAAGATGGTAGCTGTTCACAATTTCTCTTTTTAAAAAGACAATAGGAGGTTTAGCAGGACAAGTGGTCATCCCCACCACTGCAATTTGCCCCAAGGTCATAGCCCCTCATCACCCTCCTCAGCCAATCCTGTATCTCCCTTATGCTTCTTTAGCATGTCTGCTGCCCTGGGTGGATTCTCTGGTGGCATACTTCTGATCAGACTTCAGGTTCTCAGACTGTGGTTGCCACGCCCTTGTTAGCTGTATTTGGTGCAGTCCTCTGTTGTTGCAGAACATTATTACAATTCCAAAGATCTTTGTGAACTCTGGCAGAGGAAACTGCAGGTTGAAGTGGATCTGAATTCCCGTAATGCTGGGGGTCCCGCAATTAAAAGTTGTTTCTCCTACCTTCCCAATGGTAAATTACATTTTTCCTAAACATTTAAAGCTGAGATTGTGTGGAGAAGACACCCGTGAAAGCCTCAGCTGAGTATGATAACTCATGAGCACTTCTACTTTAATACGAATTATATCGCACTGTTTGTAAGACTTTATCTAACAATAATTCACTCTTAGATGCCCTGTATTCTTCTTATATAATTTCTTTTTTTGAATCACTGAGTTACTCTGTACCTGCACTGTACCACAGCTCTGGCTGTTCAGGTGAACAATGAGAGTCAGGATTCTCTGCCCACTTAATAGGTCTAATTAATGACAGCCACTCACAGTTATCACCAGGCATGGAAGCACCAGGTGTCCTAATGAACCCCATGCATTCCAGACACATACCTCCCTGCCCCTATGAAATAGCAGCAGTCCTCATATCCTCATAATCATTTGGATCAAGTACTGCAGTGCTCTGAATGCATGTATCCCCCAAAATTCCTTCTACCTGAAATACTTTCTCCTCCTCCTCTTCTCCCTGGTTCTCCCACATTCCTTGGATCTCAGGTGAAGCTCCATTCCTCAGAAAGGCTAGATTAGATCTTTGTGACTGACATTTTCGAAACTTCCTATATTTCTCTTTCAATGTGCTTAGTTCAATAAATAATAGCCTCCAAAACTAAACTATTTGATTTACTCTTCCCATCACCCTATCAGTATGTACTAAATTCCTATTGTGTGCCTGATGCTCTGCTAGATGCCGGGACATCATGAGAAACAAACCTGGAGCTGGTCGTCTAGGGCATAACATCCTTTATGCTTTATTGTAAGTTCTATGGAAGGAGGAATCTTTCTGTCTTATTCACTACAGCATACCCGGAATCCATAGGATTTAGCTAAATGAATGAAGGAAGGACCAAATGTAGAAATTAATGAATAAGTGAATGAGTTCATTTGAAAGCATTCTGGTTCCCCAAGGATGGAAGATCTCTCTAGCAAAGAAGCCGGATGCAAAAGGGCAGATAGGCCCTTCTCATGGGGTTTTGTGAGGACCTCATTGCATAGTCACGACTCACTAAATCACTGACCACTGGTGGATTCAACCTCCAGCCCTTGCCCTTGGCTGGGGTCCAAAACTCTTATTAACATGACAACTTCACCATTTCACCTTTAAAGCTCTGACGTGTTTCTCAGGAACTGCAAATGACCAAATATGTATTTCTTATAACTCATTATACTGCAGAGGGCCGTCTTTCCCAAATCTGATTCTTTGCACAATACTGTGCAAATTGTGGAGTTTGTCTTTGACTCTCAAAGTCTTGTTGTTTTTCCTTTGCTTTCCCTCATAGTACCATTTTCCATCACCATCCTCAGATATGCTGTGTCTTCATGGACTCTCTCCCCTCCCTTTATTAAAACCTAGTGACAAAAAAGCACGAACGATTTACACAGCGAAGAGTATTTCCTTTTAGGGAAATTTTCTTGAGCCAGACAGAAAATATCTACTGGAGTTCCAGAGAGCTTGAAGCAGCTGGGGAGATATTATGGATAACTGGGGTGGGATGAGCCAGAAATCAGCTCCTGAACAAGGTTGTCCACTTTACCTTCCCTTAACTCACCCAGACTTTTCCTTCCACTTCTAGGAATTAATGATCAAACAAAGAAGCTCAGAAAACAGAGGAAGTTGTATTGTCCAGTGCCTCCTGTATTTATAATGGTCATTTTGGAATGAGAAGAACTCTAGTATCAGGGAAGTCTGTGGGTCACACTGTTAGAAGTTACAGAGGCCTGTTCTGTGATAAGGAACCCAAGTTTCTAGGAGAATTCAAAACAACTTCTCAGTTTCATAGGACTTGTTAAAGGGCTTTTACATCCATAGTCTCCTCTGCTTTTCACAAAGCCTCTGTACTGAAAGCACAATTACTTTTCCCACTTTGCAAAAGAAGAAGCTGAGGCCCCCCCAAGAGTGAAGTGGTTTTGCTAAGGTCCCCAGAGAAAATTTTCACATCAGGTCTGACACCAAACCCTAAATCTTCCGATTCCAGGTCAAAACCCACCCTCACACACCACACTGCTTTTTTCTTTGTCCTCATCCTTTTATACAGCAAGATTCTTCTCTAGCAGTTCCCCATTCTTGGCTTCCCACCCCTTTGCCTCATACCAGGTTAGTCTCCTCCTCCAATCAGGGGCCGATGTGCTGATATGCTGCACTATGGGTCAGGCAGGAAAATCTCCACCAGCTGCAAGGAAGATGAGGGTGCCAAGGTTCCAGGCAACTCGCTCTCCAAGCTCTTCTGGGGCTGTCTCAAGCCTTATGAGCAGCTACATGGACATCACCCCAGGATGTCCTGGGATTCCTAGGAAACCTGGATGTCCCATGAAACCTGGGATTCCTAAACCATAAACTCAGGGCCACCTGGTCTGATTTGGAGAGTTCAGTTACAATGACAGACTAGTAAGGGAAACCAGGCTAATAAGGGAAAGCAGGACAAAACGAAACATGAGGGTTAAACGGGCGAGGTGGGATGGAAAGAGCATTCATTATTCCTGAGTTTGACATATCTATGATCCTCTCTAACCCTGGGCTCTGTGACCCTGGGGAAGTTAATTCATCCTTTCAGCCCTTAATTTCATGATCTGCAAATCAGAATAATAAACCCACTCTCTAATTCTATATGAGGTAAACTAGAAAAAAATGTGATAGATGCTTATCATTGGCCAAATGCACAAGATGGCACAGTGGAAAAGGAAGAAACAAAGAGGAAAGTCAGAACTGGAATAGTCAGGATAAGCCTAAGAAATGGCATAGCCCAGGGGTTAGGAACATGGACATTGAGGTCGGATGGAACTGAATTCATGATCAGACCAATCATTACAATCACCCTATGATGAAAGACCAGATCCTAGAGCTTCTAAAACGAGATTTGTTATCTGGTTATTAAAGTTATTCATTTTCTTAATGTTTCTAGTTGTCCCTTCACTTGATTCCTTTGAGATTTTTATATCCAGAGTCAATGCATCTAATAAGATTTAGGATGGATGCAAACATGTCTTTCATTTGTGAATGGGGAGACAGGATAATGCATAAGGTGACATCTTGAAGACAAAATGATTTTAGAAAAGAGAAATAAAGAAGTTGAGAATCTGGAAACTGATTCTCCTAAAGTCATGTCTGTGTACTCTTTGAGAAGTCTTTAGATACATCACCAGGCATTATACATTCCCCAAATAGAAGTTGTTGGACCAAACAATCTCCGAAATCCCTTTTAGTGGGCAGATTCCTTAGTTATGTGGCCCATCAACAGGTCGTATTCCCATGCATAAAATGTCCTGGTGTTAATTTGAGGAGCCCTTTCATATAGTGTTACAAGTATAGCCTTCGAGCCAGGTGAATGTGACTTTAAGCTGAGATTTTGTCCTTTGTGAACTTAAACTTTGCATGGTTGAGTTTTCTAATTTGCAAAACTGGAATAATAACAAAAATGACAATTAACAATTGTCTCATGGCATTACTGTAAGAATTAAATGTGACATGATGCAGCAAAATCCCAGATTCAAGGTTAATGCTCTTTAAATGTGAGCTGTGGTGGACAAGATTAAAGATGGTGGCATGAGAGGTGAGACAGAGGCTTGCTCCTAAAACCGCATATAATATGAAAATATAACTAAAACAACTAATCCTGAAAGAGCAACAGGAAAGAGGACTGCGCCAAATTGCATACACCTGGAGAAAAGAATAAAGCTCGGGGAACAGGAAAACGTACCAAAACCATGGCCCTGTGGGACCCAAGCCCTTCCCCCACCCCAGCTCTCCAGGGAGAGAAAGAGAAACAGAGCAGGGAGGAAGTGGAGACCTGTGACTGCTGAATACCTAACTCCGGAGATCTGATCTGGGAACACAAACCTACGTTTCATGGTGTTTTCATGGTACTCTCATGATTAGGAGGTTAGAAAGCTAAGACAGGCAGCATACCTGGAGAGACTGAGATTACAGCTGCTGTGGAAAGCAGGGATCCATATCCGGCTGCTCTGGAACAAAAGAAAAGCGGGCAGTCTGAGAGACTTCCTAACAGCAAGAGGGCTGCTAAAGGGCCAAGGATTCCACAGAGCTTATTGCTCAGGAGAAAGGACAGGTAGACAAAATTGTCTGGGTGCACTCTGCCCAGCACGTTGGGAACTTTCACGATCTTCAGGAGCTCCAGCTCCCTGGCTGGCTACACAGCTCCAAGGACCCCCTCCATGACAAGCAGCCTACTGCACCTTTCTCCCAGCCAGCCCCACCTGGCTTGCAAAACAGCAAGCCCTACCCTGGCATTAGGCCGGCCAAGGGAAGCCCTGTCTACAGCAACTACAAACGCAAAGAATAGAGGCTTATACCTGTGTGCTTGGTCCACTGGTTCTGGCAGTGGAGACAAGACAACAGCCAGGAAGCAGGAAACAGCTCTTTCCTCTCCACAGGCATCAATATCACTCCCCTATGACCCCTGACATTGCTTCAGTGGCTGAGCAGCTCCAGAGATTAGAGATTCTGGGCACTAGAGGGCGCCCTATACAAATATGAAACGCCAAAGGAACCTGGTTCAAAGTAAAATTATGAATATGAATAAAACCCCTGAGAAAGATTAAAATGAAATTGACCTCATGAATCTGCCTGAAAGGGATTTCAAAATAATAATTATTAACATGCTCTTGGAGGTACAGAAAAATATTCAAGAACTCAGGGACTAATTTCGGTCAGAAATCCAATCATTACGGAACACAGTATCAGAAATGAAACATACAATGGAAAGTTTTAAAAGCAGATTAGATATGGTGGAGGAGACGATAAATGAAATAGAAATTAGAGAAGAAGAATACAAAGAAGCTGAGGCACAGAGAGAACAAAGTATCTCTAAGAATGAAAGAACATTGAGAGAACTGTGTAACCAATCAAAATGGAACAATATTTGCATTATACGGGTACCAGAAGAAGAAGAGGGAGAAAAATGGATAGAGAGTGTCTTTGAGGAGGTAATTGCTGAAAACTTCCCCAATCTGGGGAAGGAGATAGTCTCTCAGGCCATGGAGGTGCACAGATCTCCCAACACAAAGGACCCAAGGAAGACAACACCAAGACATATAGTAATTAAAATGGCAAAGATCAAGGATAAGGACAGAGACTATTAAAAGCAGCCAGAGAGAGAAATAAGATCACATACAAAGGAAAGCCCATCAGGCTATCATCAGACTTCTCAGCAGAAACCTTACAGGCCAGAAGGGAGTGGCATGATGTATTTAATGCAATGATGCAGAAGGGCCTAGAACCAAGAATACTTTATCCAGCAAGGTTATCATTTAAATTTGAAGGAGAGATTAAACAATTTCCAGATAAGCAAAAGCTGAGAGAATTTACCTCCCACAAACCATCTCTACAATGTATTTTGGAGGGACTGCTATAGATGGAAGTGTTCCTAAGGTTTAATAGCTGTCACCAGAGGTAACTAAGCCACAGTAAAGAATGTAGAACTGTTAATTACTAAGCAACTGCAAAATTAAATCAACCATCCCCAAAGTCAATCAAGGGATAGACAAAGAGTACATAATAAGATACCTAATATATAAAGAATGGAGGAGGAAGAAAAGGAGGAGAAAAAAAGAACCTTTAGACTGTGTTTGTAATAGCAGATTAAGTGAGTTAAGTTAGACTCTCAGATAGTAAGGAAGTTAACCTTGAACCTTTGGTAACCACGAATCTAAAGCCTGCAATGACAATAAGTATATACCTATCAATAATCACCCTAAATGTAAATGGTCAGAATGCACCAATCAAAACACACAGAGTCACTGAATGGATAAAAAACCAAGACCCATCTATATGCTGTGGTCTAGAGCCTCACTTTAAACCCACAGACATACACAGAGTAAAAGTGAAGGGATGGAAAAAGATATTTCATGTAACTAATAGGGAGAAAAAAGCAGGAGTCGCAGTACTTGTATCAGACAAAATAGACTTCAAAACAAAGAAAGTTACAAGGGAAAAGAGGGACATTACATAATGATAAAGGGGTCAATCCGACAAGAAGATATAACCATTACAGATATCTATGCACCCAACACAGTAGCACCTAAATATGTGAAACAAATACTAACAGAATTAAAAGGGGAAATAGAATGCAATGCATACATTCTAGGAGACTTCAACACTCCACTCACTCCAAAGGACAGATAAACCAGACAGAAAATAAGTAAGGAGACAGAGGCACTGAGCAACACATTACAACAGATGGACCTAAGAGACATCTACAGAAATCTACACCCAAAAGCAGCAGAATACACATTCTGCTCAAGGGCACATGGAACATTTTCAAGAATAGATCATATACTAGGCCACAAAAAGAGCCTCAGTAAATTGAAAAAGACTGAAATTGTACCAACCAGTTTCTCAGATCACAGAGGTATGAAACTAGAAATAAATTATGCAAAGAAAACTAAAAATACAACAAACACATGGAGGCTTCACAACATGCTCCTAAATAACCAATGGATCAGTGGCCAAATAAAAACAGAGATCAAGCGATATATGGAGACAAATGACAACAATAATTCAACACTGCAAAATCTGTGGGGTGCAGCAAAGGCCGTGCTAAGAGGAAAGTATATTGCAATACAGGCCTACCTCAGGAAAGAACAACAATCCCATACAAACAGTCTAAACTCACAATTAACGAAACTAGAAAAAGAAGAAATGAAGCCCAAAGTCAGTAGAAGAATGGACATAATAAAGATTAAAGCAGAAACAAATAAAATTTAGAAGAATAGAACAATGGAAAGAATCAATGAAAGCAGGAACTGGTTCTCTGAGAAAATAAACAAAATGGATAAATCCCTAGCTAGACTTATCAAGAAAAAATGAGAGTCTACACACATACACAGAATCAGAAATGAGAAAGGAAAAATCACTGTGGACCCACAGAAATACAAAGAATTATTAGAGAATAATACTATGAAGAATTATATGCTAACAAACTGGATAACCTAGAAGAAATGGACAACTTTCTAGAAAAATACATCCTTCCAAGGCTGACCCAGAAAGAAACAGAAAATCTGAACAGACCAATTACCAGCAATGAAATTGAATTGGTAATCAAAAAACTACCTAAGAACAAAATCCCTTGACCAGATTACTTTACTGCTAAATTTTATCAAACATTTAGTGAAGACCTAATACCAATTCTCCTTAAGGTTTTCCAAAGAGTAGAAAAAGAGGGAATACTTCCAAACTCATTCTATGAGGCCAGCATCATTCTAATACCAAAAACAGGCAAAGAGACCACAAAAAAAGAAAATTACAGATCAATATCCCTGATGAACATAGATGCAAAAATACTCAACAAAATATTAGCAAACAAAATTCAAAAATACATCAAAAAGATCATCCATCATGATGAAGTAGGATTTATTCCAAGGATCCAAGGATGGAACAATATTCGAAAATCCATCAACATCATCCACCACATCAACAAAAAGAAGGACAAAAACAACATGATCATATCCATAGATGCTGAAAAAGCATTTGACAAAATTCAATACCCATTCATGATAAAAACTCTCAACAAAATGGGTATAGAGGGCAAGTACCTCAACATAATAAAGGCCATATATGACAAACCCACAGCCAACATTATACTTAACAGCGAGAAGCTGAAAGCTTTTCCTTTAAGATTGAGAACAAGACAAAGATGCCCACTCTCTCTACTTCTATTTAACATAGTACTGGAGAACCTAGCCACAGCAAGCAGACAACACAAAGAAATAAAAGGCATCCTGATTGGCAAGGAAGAAGTTAAACTGTCCCTGTTTGAAGATGACATGGCATTGTACATAAAAACCCTAAAGAATCCACTTCAGAACTACTATATCTAATATCTGAATTCATCAAAATTGCAGGATACAAAATTAATACGCAGAAATCTGTTGCATTCCTATATACTAACAATGAACTAGCAGAAAGAGAAATCAGGAAAACAATTCCATTCACAATTGCATCAAAAAAAAACAAAACACCTAGGAATAAACCTAACCAGGGAAGTGAAAGACCTATACTCTGATAACTACAAGACACTCATGAGAGAAATTAAAGAAGATACCAATAAATGGAAACACATGCCGTGCTCATGTGTAGGAAGAATTAATATTGTCAAAATGGCCATCCTCCCTAAAGCAATCTACAGATTCAATGCAATTCCTATCAAAATACCAACAGCATTCTTCAATGAACTAGAGCAAGTCGTTCTAAAATTCATATGGAACCAGAAAAGACCCCAAATAGCCAAAGCAATCCTGAGAAGGAAGAATAAAGCTGGGGAGATTATGCTCCCCAACTTCACACTCTACTACAAAGCCACAGTAATCAAGACAATTTGGTACTGGCACAAGAACAGACCCATAGGCCAATGAAACAGACTAGACAGCCCTGATATAAACCCAACCATATATGGTCAATTAATATATGATAAAGAAGCCAAGTACATACAATGTGGAAATGACAGCCTCTTCAACAACTGGTGTTGGCAAAACTGGACAGCTACATGCAAGAGAATGAAACTGGATTATTGTTTAACCCCATACACAAAAGTAAACTCGAAATGGATCAAAGACCCGAATGTAAGTCATGAAACCATAAAACTCTAAGAAGACAACATAGGCAATTCTCCTGAATATAAGCATGAGCAACTTCTTCCGGAACGCATCTCCTCGAGCCAGGGAAACAAGTAAAAATGAACACATGGGACTGCATCAAACTAAAAAGCTTCTGTATGGCAAAGGACACCATCGACAGAACAAAAAGGTATCCTACAGTATGGAAGAATATATTTGTAAATGACATATCTGACAAGGGTTTAACATCCAAAATAGGTAAAGAACTCACACACCTCAACACCCAGAAAGCAAATAACCCGATTAAAAAATGGGCAGAGGATATGAACAGACACTTCTACAAAGAAGAAATTCAGATGGCCAACAGACGTACGAAAAGACGCTCCACATCACTAATCATCAGGGAAATGCAAATTAAACCACAATGACATGTCACCTCACACAAGTAAGGATGGCCAGCATCCAAAAGGCTAAGAACAACAAACACTGGCGACAATGCGGAGAAAGGGGAAACCTCCTGCACTGCTGATGGGATTGTAAGCTAGTTCAACCATTGTGGAAAGCAATACGGAGGTTCCTCAAAGAACTAAAAATAGAAATACCATTTGACCCTGGAATCCACTCCTTGGAATTTACCCAAAGAATACAACTTCTCAGATTCAAAAAGACATATGCACCCCTATGTTTACTGCAGCACTTTTTACAATAGCCAAAGTATGGAAGCAACTTAAGTGTCCATCAGTAGATAAATGGATAAAGAAGAGGTGTACACAATGGAATACTATTCAGCCATAAGAAAGAAACAAATCCTACCATTTGCATCAACATGGATGCAGTTGGAGGACATTATGCTCAGTGAAATAAGCCAGGCAGAGAAAGACAAGTGCGAAATTATTTCCCTCATTTGTGGGGTATAACCATGCAGCAAAATTGAAGGAACAAAATAGCAGTAGACTCACAGACTCCAAGAAGGGACTAGTGGTTACCAAAGGGGAGGGATGTGGGAGGGCAGGTGGGGTCGAGGGGGATGGGGATTGAGGGGTATTATGTTTAGTACACATGATATTGGGGGTCACGGGAAAACAGTGTAGCACAGAGAAGGCAAACAGTGAATCTGTGGCATCTTACTACATTGATGGACAGTGACTGCATTGGGGTATGAGTGTGGATTTGATAATATGGGTAAAAGTAGTAACCAGATTGTTTTTTCATGTGAAACTTTCGTAAGAGTGTATATCAATAATACCTTAATAAAAAAAATTTAATGTTAGCTATGATGATGGCGATAATGTTAATGTAATGAAAAATCCATACTTCATTATTTTGGAAAATAAGAATTTGATCCCTTTATCAACACCATGCATAGTTTACACTAAGCACAAAAGTGATAGTAACTACTCAGCTCTCCAAGTCTTTGAAAAGAATCCTTTTTGGAAAAACAGTACGGAGGGTCCTCAAAAAATTAAAAATAGAGCTATCATATGATCCAGCAACCCATTTCTTGTATTTATCCAAAGAAAATTAAAACACTAATTCAAAAAAATATATGCACCCCTATATTCATTACAGCATTGCACATGAGAGCAATGTAAGTGTCCACTGATGGATTAATAAAGATATGATGTATATGTATATATATACAATGGAACACTATCCAGATATTAAAAAATGAAATCTTGCCATTTGCAACAACATGAATGGACCTTGAGGATATTACGCTAAGCAAACTAAGTCAAACAGAGACAGGCAAATACTGTACGATCTCATTTATGTGGAATCTAAAGGGGAAAATGTCCTTATAGATACAGAGAACAGACTGGTGGTTGCTGAGGGTGGGGGGGGTTGCTAAAATGGGTGAAGGAGGTCCAAAGGCATAAGCTTCCAATTATAAAATAAATCAGTCATGGAGATGTACAGCACGGTGACTGTAGTAAAAAATATTTATTGCATATTTGAAAGTTGCTAAGAGTAGATCTTGAAAGTTCTCATCACAAATTTTGTAGTATGGGGATGGATGTTTACTAGACTTATTGTAGTGATCATTTTGCAATATATGAAAACACCAAATCACTGTTATATTCCTGTAACTAATAATGTTTCAGGTATTTCAATTACACCTCAGTTAAAAAATAATAATAGTCATTTTTGTTCTTATGGCAACAGATGGACAATACCAACTGGACCAGTGAAACACATTTCATTCTCTTGGGCATTTCTGCACACCTGGAAGAGCAGATCCCATTCTTCCTTCTTTTCTGCTCAGGTACACAACCAACATTTCTGGCAACTTTGCTATCATCACCCTAATTATCTCTTCTCCTCACCTCCACAACCTCATGTACATATTCCTCACTAACTTGGCCTTGGAAGACATCTGCTTCACATCTACCATTGTCCCCAAGATGCTACAGAACATTTTCTCCCCTACAAGGGCCATTTCCTACATGGGATGCTCAGCCCAGACTTACTTCTTCATTTGCTTTGCAGCCATGAAAACCTCCTCCTGACTGTGATGGCCTACGAAGATACATTGCCATGTGCTACCCTTTCTGCTACTCCATGATCCTGACCACAATGCTGTTTGCAGATGGCGGCTGTGTGCCAAATTGTCTACCATTTTCATGCCCTGCTGCACACCTTTTTCATGGGCAGATTGGTCTTATGCACAGATTACAGGATCCCCCACTTCTTCTGTGCCCTCTACCTTCTGATGAAGTTTTCCTTCTCCAGCACCCATCTCAACTCTGATGATTCACATGGAAGGTGTTATTGTTATCAATGGAGCTCTAGCCTCCATCATTGCCTCCTATACCTGCAGCACCTTAGTGATCCTCCAGAGACCCTCAGCCAAGGGCAAGTGGAGAGTCTTTTCTACCTGTGGTTCCCACCTCACTGGTGTCTATCTTCTATGGCATGCTTGCATGGGTCTACCTCCGGCCCCTTACCAGCTATTCAGTGACCGAAGGTGGCATCCTGACAGTTACATACACAGTGGTGATTTCCACTGCTGAACCCCTTCATTTACAGCCTGGGGAATGGCAATGTCAAGGGAGCCTTTAGGAAATGGATGAGCTGAATATGGACCTCTTCCTTGAGATAAAACCCCAAAGCACAGTTCCAAGTTTTAGCTGGGCAAACATTTTTATCTCTTACATATGTTTCCTTTAGAACTTCCCAGAAATGTAAAAATTGGGTGCATATCACAGAGTTTCTCATGGGACATTGTCCTGAAATATCCCTTAAATCCAAACCACATGAAGCTATGTATGTAGTGTAAATGACTAGCGTGGTTTTAATTATAATTGAGGGTGTTCTCTGGGGCTGCCATTAAACACCAGGGTTGTAACTCTGAATTCTTAGATGCAGGCAACAGAAACCAATTCTGGTTGATGCATGAAGGAAGTTAGTTTATTGAACCTATATGTGGAACTCATGAATTCCAAAAACCTAAGCAAACAGGCTCAACAGAATTGACAAGAGTAAGTTGAGAAGGAGCTAATCCTTTAGAAGAAGGGTTTCTTGTAATCTGTATATACGACTTGGTCAAACTTTACACCAATTTTATTGGTTTGAGAGGCTAGCCTTCCTAAGTCTTTGGCTGCACCAGGATAATAAATTCTCCAGGGTAAAGAGGACCTTGGTACTGACACAATGATACTAACAAGGAGATAAAACCAACTTCTGGTTAGTTGCCTCGGGTTCTTTGTATTTGCCAGATATTATTTTACATACCCAATACTTCTCTTCTGGATTCACTGTTTTCTCTTCCTTCATTTCTTGCCTCTCTGGCCTTTCCTCTGTTCTCTGTCTTTATGTGGCAGCTGCCACTACTGATCCTTTTAATTCTTTACCAAGTGATTTGCCTCACCTCTTAGCCCTGTAGCCTCTTCTAAGAATTGCCCCTGCTTCCACCATAAGAACATTCTTAAGGTGAAGAAATGGTCAGGAAAGTAAATTAATACAGTGTTTCTGAAGAGCAATTGGGACATCTATCAAGAAATTTCGTGTTTAGATGATATGCTTCCTCTTCCAGGAGTTTATCTTGCCAAATGAATATATACAATGAATGAATATATTACATATATTATAATATAACATACATTATATTTTGTTATAACATATGATATATTACATATATAATACATTATGTATATATGTAAACATATATGACCACACACATATATTTTATGTTTTATGTTCCATACGATATTGTTTATGATAGTGAAAAATTAGAAATAAGCTTCATGTCTAAAAATGGAATTTTGGTTCACTGTGTTTGGTAATTAGGTATATTGAATTATCTGTTTGCAGTTCTTCCTTCTTTCCCTGTCTTTGCTACAGCTTTACTGGGGGCAGGATGTACATCTCCATCCCATTGGCTATGGGCTAGCTTTAGCCAGCAGCTTTGGAATGAGCAGAACAAATGTTCCTTCCAATAAAATGCTATCAACAATTAAAACCACAATGAGATATCACCTCACACCAGTGAGGATGGCCAACATCCAAAACACAAACAACAACAAATGTTGGTGAGGATGTAGAGAAAAGGGAACCCTCCTACACTGCTGGTGGGAATGTAAATTAGTTCAACCGTTGTGGAAAGCAGTATGGAGGTTCCTCAAAAAACTC
The DNA here is from genome assembly GCA_032199065.1 of Smutsia gigantea. Taxonomy (NCBI): domain Eukaryota; kingdom Metazoa; phylum Chordata; class Mammalia; order Pholidota; family Manidae; genus Smutsia; species Smutsia gigantea. Next base: position 44,106 of record JAVSCE010006021.1, on the reverse strand, counting down.
AAAATAGAAATACTATTTGACCCAGGAATTCCACTCCTAGGAATTTACCCTAAGAATGCAGCAGCCCAATTTGAAAAAGACCGATGCACCCCTATGTTTATTGCAGCACTATTTACAATAGCCAAGAAATGGAAGCAACCTAAGTGTCCATCAGTAGATGAGTGGATAAAGATGTGGTACATATACACAATGGAATATTATTCAGCCATAAGAAGAAAACAAATCCTATCATTTGCAACAACATGGATGGAGCTAGCGGGTATTATGCTCAGTGAAATAAGCCAGGCAGAGAAAGAAGAGTATCAATTGATTTCACTCATATGTGGAGTATGAGAACAAAGAAAAAACTGAAGGAACAAAACAGCAGCGGACTCACAGAACCCAAGAATGGACTAACAGTTATCAAAGGGAAAGGGACTGGGGAAGAAGGGTGGGAAGGTAGGGACAGTGGGGAAAAGGGGGCATTACAATTAGCACACATAATGTAGTGGAGGGGGGGAATACGGGGAAGGCAGTATAACACAGAGAAGACAAGTCGTGATTCTATAGCATCTTACTAAGCTGATGGACAGCGACTGTAATGGGGTATGTAGGGGGGGACTTGACAATAGGGGGAGTCTAGTAACCATAATGTTGCTCATGTAATTGTACATTAATAATAGCAAAAAATGAATAAAGTTAATATGCATTAAAAAATGCTATCAACTACATTCCAAATAAAAAAATCTTTGTATGGGTTTAGATTGTTTGGTTTGTCCTCCTGAGCTCTGGGTTTCACCATTAGAAGAAAAGGTTATCTTATGTAGCCAGGGCCCCTTAGCTTGAGTCTCAAGGATGAAAAAAACATAGAACAGACCTAGAATCTGAACTTGACCTAGAGTCTGATGCACAGTGCCTCTTTCAACCTGCAAACTTGACTGAGAAAAAATTGCCTGCTGGTACAAGCCACTGAGGTTTGGGATTGTTTCTTGTTCAGTACCTTGAAGGAAATCTCAACCAATACATTACATGTATACTATGAATTGCTGTACAGTCAATTAAAAGGATGAGGCTGATTAATTCCTGGCATTGCTGTAATTTCATCACTAGCTTTTAGGTGTATATAGGTACCCAAACTTTTCCCTAGCAGCTCTGTGTTCTTTTCTCCCATTATTTCTTCATCTGTATGCTATCAAGATTAATAATAATACTAGAATACAAATATATGGTACTGACTATGAGCTGGTCACTGGGATGAGTGCTTTACATATATATTGTGCTCATTAAATACCTACAACAAGCCTAAATTGTAGCTTAAGTTTCTTCTTTACAAATGGGTAACTAAGGCCGAGAGTAGTTGAATAATTGTCAAAGATCACTGTATGGCAAGACCTGACAGTTGGCATTTCTTTTTGTAATGCACATGCAGAAACATCCACTTCAAAGACAGCTGTCTCAAGTAAATACAGTGCCAGCCATTGACTAGACAAAGAGCCAGGTCTCCCTCTACCCCAGGCTCCTTTGTTTCAGATTTCAGAAATCTTGGTTGATTTAGATTAACCTGCCATTTGGGCCTCTTGTTTTTTCTCTTCCCATGCTTTAAATTCCTATTCTTATGTTTAAACCCACCAATAAAAAGTGAACCCATGAAACCCTAACCCCATCCTCCACACCAATAACAGCAGAACCCCAGCCTACACTCTCTCTTCTCTTACACCCTGTGACATCACTATGTGGTCCCAGGTGTGTCATGTGCCTTCCAGGACCTGTGAATAAAAGACCTTTTTTTCAGTTTCCTAAAGGTTATTACTGAGAGCATATTGCAACATAATAAGAACCACAAGGGCTGGTCCCGCCACAACTCTGCTTATCAATAGGCTGAGACAGCACAAAATAATCACACAGCAAGTAATGACAAAGCTAGGATCTGATTCATGGTACTTGGCTCCAGACCCATCCCCTTACCCACTACCCTATACCACCTTCAACAAAGCCCTTTAGCATTTCCCTTGGGCTTCTGAACTCTGTTTGATTCTCACCTCTTCAAGGAGAAACTTCTGAGAGATCATATGTTTGCACAAAAGAGCTACTTAATTCACAGTGTCATTATAAATATTGCCCCCTTTATCTCTCCAAGGTGTGCGTTCCCATCTGAAGTGGAAATCAAGAAAACAATCCCATTTGCAACAGCATAAAAAAAATGTTTATGAATAAATTTAGCCAAGGAGTTGAAAAATCTGTACACTAAAAACTACAAAATGCTGATAGAAGAAATTAAAGCAGACACATTAAATGAAAGAATATCCCATGGGCATGGGTCAGAAGAATTAATATTGTTAAAATGTCCATACTGAAAGATGGCGGCGTGAGCAGGGCGGCAGAAATCTCCTCCCAACACTATATTTATCTACGAAAATAAAGCAAATGCATCTATTCCTAAAAGAGAGACCAGAATACACAGGAAAGCGCACAGCGTGCAGCTACACCCAAGGGGACTTGGCACCCCAAGAAGCGGGTAAGATACAGAGCCGCGACCCAGTGGGACCTGAGCACTCCCCCACCCCAGCGCACCGGCGGGAGGACAGGATTCAGAGCCAGGAGGGAGTGGAAGTACACTCCTCAAAGTAGCCAGCTCCAGTGATCTGCGCGGAGAGCGCTGACCCACATCGCGCAGTGCAGTGGAGATTGGAGAGACAGAGGGGCAGGATCTGAGTGGGGAATGCGCCAGGGTGCTTGCAGCTGGCTCCCGGGAAGGAAAAAAAAGCATGCACTTTCTTCAGCAGTCTTAAAGAGACAGGAGTCCTGGGGAGTTTCAGACGCCTTAGCTGGCGACTGGGGAAGCATGGCAGTCCTTACACTTCTCACTGAGATCAACAGCCTCCCATTCATTCCCACCCCGGCCAGAGTGATAAACGGCCCTACAGAGCGGTGCGGCCATGGCTGCAGAATAGTGGGGCAACAGCGCCACCTACAGCATTCCCACAGAATCTACTCCCGGTGGGCGTTTTCTTTGTTGTTTTGTTTTTTGTTTTTTTGCTTTCTTTTTTGTTTTTTATTTTCTTTCTTTTTTTCCTTTTTTCTTTCTTTCTTTTTTCTTTTTTTTTTTTTTAAGTCTTAAAGAGCCCAGCTGACATACGTGGCAACTACCAGCAATCACTTCTATAGCCATGAAAAGACAGAGGAATATGGTTCAGACCAAAATCAACCAGAAAACCCCAGAGAGGGAGCCTGAAGAAATGGAAATGCACAGTCTTCCTGAAAAAGACTTCAGAAAAAAGTCATACCCATGCTGACGGACTTACAGAGAAATGTGCAAGAGCTGAGGGAGGAAGTAAGGGAAGTGAGGAAAGACAATGCAGAAATCAGACAAGCAATCGACGGGCTTAACAGCAGACTGGATGAGATGCAAGAGACTGTTAATAAAATAGAAATCAGAGAACAGGAATACAGAGAAGCTGAGGCAGAGAGATAAAAGGATTTCTAGGAATGAAAGAATATTAAGAGAACTGTGTGACCAATCCAAACCGAACAATATTCGCATTATAGGAGTACCAGAGGAAGAAGAGAGAGAAAAAAGGATAGAAAGTGTCTTTGAAGAAATAATTGCTGAAAACTTTCATTCGCTGGGGAAGGAAATAGTCTCGCAGTCCACCGAAGCCCATAGATTTCCCAACACAAGGGACCCCAGGAAGATAACACCAAGACACATAATAATTAAGATGGCAAAGATAAAAGATAAAGACAGGGTATTAAAGGCAGCTAGAGAGAGAAAAAAGATCACCTACAAAAGAAAACCCATCAGACTATCATGAGACTTCTCAACAGAAACGTTACAGGCCAGAAGAGAATGGCATGATATATTTAACGTAATGAAACAGAAGGGCCTTGAACAAAGAATATTGTACACAGCACGATTATCATTTAAATATGATGGAGGGATTAAACAATTTCCAGACAAGGGAAAACTGAGGGATTTGCCTCCCATAAACCACCTCTTCAGGATATCTTAAAGGGACTGCTCTAGATGGAAGCACTCCCAAGGCTAAAAAGATGTCACCAGAGAAAATAAAATCATAGCAAAGAAAGCAGACCATCCAAATACCAACTAAAGGTAAAGAATAAAACACCTAGTATATAACAAATGGAGGAGGAAGAATAAGAAGGGAGAGAAATAAAGAAACATGAGACAGTGTTTACAATTACTTAACAAGAAAGATAAGTTAGATTGTTAGATAGTAAAGAAGCAACCCTTGAACCTTTGGTAACCATGAATCTAAAGCCAGCAATGGCAATAAGTACATATCTATCGATAATCACCCTAAATGTAAATGGACTGAATGCACCAATCAAAAGACACAGAGTAACAGAATGGATAAAAAGGCAAGACCAATCTATATGCTGCTTAAACCCAAAGATATACAGAGACTAAAAGTGAAGGGATGGAAAAAGATATTTCTTCCAAACAACAAGGAGAAAAAAGCAGGTGTTGCAGTACTTCTATCAGACAAAATAGACTTCAAAACGAAGAAAATAGCAAGAGATAAATAAGGACATTACATAATGATAAAGGGATCAGTCCAACAAAAGATATAACCATTATAAATATATATGCACCCAACACAGGAGTGCCAGCATAAGTGAAACAAATACTAACAGAATTAAAGGAAGAAATAGACAGCAATGCATTCATTTTAGGAGATTTCAACACACCACTCACTCCAAAGGACAGATCAACCAGACAGAAAATAAGTAAAGACACAGAGGCACTGAACAACACACTAGAACAGATGGACCTAACAGACATCTACAGAACTCCACACCCAAAAGCAACAGGATACACATTCTTCTCAAGTACACATGGAACATTTTCCAGAATAGACCACACACTAGGCCACAAAAAGAACCTCAGTAATTTTAAAAATATTGAAATCCTACCAACCAACTTCTCAGACCACCAAGGTACAAAACTAGAAATAAATTTTAGAAAGAAATCAAAAAGGCTCACAAATACATGGAGACTTAACAACACTCTCCTAATTAATCAATGGGTTAACGAACAAATCAAAACAGAAATCAAAGAATATATGGAGACTAATGACAACAACAACACAAAGCTACAACTTCTGTGGGACGCAGCAAAGGCAGTTCTAAGAGGAAAGTATATTGCAATCCAGGCCTATTTAAAGAAAGAAGAACATTCCCAAATGAATAGTCTAAGGACACAATTACTGAAATTGGAAAAAGAAGAACAAATGAGTCCCATAGTCACCAGAGGAGGGACATAATAAAGATTAGAGAAGAAATAAATAAAATTGAGAAGAATAAAACAATAGAAAAAAATCAATGAAACCAAGAGCTGGTTCTTTGAAAAAAATAAACAAAATAGATAAACCCTAGCCAGACTCATTAAGAGAAAAAGAGAATCTACACACATAAACACAATCAGAAATGAGAGGGAAAAATCACGACTGACCCCACAGAAATACAAAGAATTATAAGAGAATATTATGAGAATCCATATGCCAACAAGCTGGAAAATATAGAAGAAATGGACAACTTCTTAGAAAAATACAACCTTCCAAGACTGACCAAGCAAGAAACAGAAAAACTAAACAGACCAATCACCAGCAATGAAATAGAATCGGTAATCAAAAAACTACCCAAGAACAAAACCCCTGGGCCTGATGGATTCACCTCTGAATTCTACCAGACATATAGAGAAGAAATAACACCCATTCTCCTTAAAGTTTTCCAAAAAATAGAAGAGGAGGGAATACTTCCAAACTCATTCTATGAAGCCAGCATCACTCTAATACCAAAACCGGGCAAAGACCTCACCAAAAAAGAAAATTACAGACCAATATCCCTGATGAACGTAGATGCAAAAATACTCAACAAAATATTAGCAAACCGAATTCAAAAATACATCAAGAGGATCATACACTATGATCAAGTGGGATTCATCCCAGGGATGCAAGGATGGTACAACATTCGAAAATCCATCAACATCATCCACCACATCAACAAAAAGAAGAACAAAAACCACATGATCATCTCCATAGATGCTGAAAAAGCATTTGACAAAATTCAGCATCCATTCATGATTAAAACTCTCAATAAAATGGGTATAGACGCTAAGAACCTCAACATCATAAAGGCTATATATGACAAACCCACAGCTAACATCATACTTAACGGCGAGACGCTGAAAGCTTTTCATCTAAGATCGGGAACAAGACAGGGATGCCCACTCTCTCCACTGTTATTCAACATAGTACTGGAGGTCCTATTGCCACAGCAATCAGACAAAACAAAGACATACGAGGCATCCAGATTGGTAAAGATGAAGTCAAATTGTCACTATTTGTAGATGACATGATACTGTACATAAAAAACCCTAAAGACTCCATTCCAAAACTACTAGAACTAATATCTGAATTCAGCAAAGTTGCAGGATACAAAATTAACACACAGAAATCTGTTGCTTTCCTATACATTAATGATGAACTAACAGAAAGAGAAATCAGAAAAACAATTCCATTCACAATTGCATCAAAAAGAATAAAATACCTAGGAATAAACCTAATGAAGGAAGTGAAAGACCTGTACTCTGAAAACTACAAGACACTCCTAAGAGAAATTAAAGAGGACACTAACAAATAGGAATGCATCCCATGCTCTTGGCTAGGAATAATAAATATTTTCAAAATGGCTATACTACCTAAAGCAATCTACAGATTCATCGCAATCCCTATCAAACTACCAACAGCTTTCTTCAATGAACTGGAACAAATAATTCTAAAATTCATATGGAACCACAAAAGACCCCGAATAGACAAAGCAATCCTGAGAAGGAGGAATAAAACAGGCGGAATTACACTCCCTGACTTCAAGCTCTACCACAAAGCCACAGTAATCAAGACAATTTGGTATTGGCACAAAAACAGACCCACAGACCAGTGGAACAGAATAGAAAATCCAAACATTAACCCAAACATATACAGTCAATTAATATTTGATAAAGGAGCCTTGGATATACAATGGGAGATGACAGCCTCTTCAGCAGCTGATGTTGGAAAAACTGGACTACTGTCTAGCCCCATACACAAGGGTAAACTCAACGTGGATCAAAGACCTGAATGTAAGTCATGAAACCATAAAACTCTTAGAAAAAAACATAGGCAAAAATCTCTTGGACATAAACATGAGCGACTTCTTCATGAACCTATCTCCCTGGGCAAGGGAAACAAAAGCAAAAATGAACAAGTGGGACTGTATCAAGCTGAAAAGCTTCTGTTCAGCAAAGGACACCATCAGTAGAACAAAAAGACATCGTACAGTATGGGAGAATATATTCATAAATGACGTATCCAATAAGGGGTTGACATCCAAAATATATAAAGAACTCACACACCTTAACAAACAAAAAGCAAATAATCCAATTAAGAAATGGGCAGAGGACATGAATAGACACTTCTCTAAGGAAATTCAGATGGCCAACAGGCACATGAAAAGATGCTCCACATCGCTAATCATCAGAGAAATGCAGATTAAAACCACAATGAGATATCACCTCACACCAGTGAGGATGGCCAACATCCAAAACACAAACAACAACAAATGTTGGCAAGGATGTGGAGGAAAGAGAAACCTCCTACACTGCTGGTGGGAACACAAACTAGTTCAACCATTGTGGAAAGCAGTATGGAGGTTCCTCAAAAATCTCAAAATAGAAATACCATTTGATCCAGGAATTCCACTCCTAGGAATTTACCCTAAGAATGCAGCAGCCCAATTTGAAAGAGACAGATGCACCCCTGTGTTTATCGCAGCACTATTTACAATAGCCAAGAAATGGAAGCAACCTAAGTGTCCATCAGTGGATGAATGGATAAAGGAGATGTGGTACATATACACAATGGAATATTATTCAGCCATAAGAAGAAAACAAATCCTACTATTTGCAACAACATGGATGGAGCTAGAAGGTATTATGCTCAGTGAAATAAGCCAAGCCGAAAAAGACAAGTATCAAATGATTTCACTCATATGTGGAGTAAAGGAACAAAGAAAAAATACTGAAGGAACAAAACAGCAGCAGACTCACAGAACCCAAGAATGGACTAATAGTTACCAAAGGGAAAGGAACTGGGGAAAATGGGTGGGAAGGGAGGGATAAGAGGGGAAAAGGGGCATTACGATTAGCAGACGTAATGTTGGGGGGGCACGGGGAGGGCTGTACAACTCAGAGAAGACATGTAGTGATTCTATAGCATCTCACTATGCTGATGGACAGTGACTGTAATGGGCTTGGTGGGGGAGACTTGATGAAGGGGTAGTTTAATAACCATAATATTGCACATGTAATTTTAGATTAATGATACCAAAATAAATTATATTAAAAAAAATGTCCATACTACCCAAAGAGATATACAGATTGAACACAATTACTATAAAAATTCCAAAGTCATTTTTCACAAAAAACAAAATCTTAAAATATGTACAGATCCACAAATAGCCAAAGCAATTTTGAAAAAGAACAAAGCTGGAGACTTCACACTACCTGATTTCAAACTATATTACAAAGCCACAGTAGTGGAAACAGTATGGTACCAGCCTTTAAACAAACACACAGACCAATGGAACAGAATAGAGAGTTCAGAAATAAACCCAAACATATATGGTTAACTAATCTTTGACAAAGGTACCAGGAATACACAATGGCAAAAGGATAACCTCTTAAATAACTAGTATTGGGAAAACTGGATATCTGCACGCAAAAGAATGAAACTGGACCCCTACACACCAGTGGCAAAAATTAACTTGAAATGGATTAAAGACTTGAAACGTAAGACATGAAACCATAAAACTCCTAGAAGAAAACAGGGAAAGAGCTTCTTGACATTGATCTTGGTAAGATGTCAGCAAAACCACAGGTCCGAAAAGAAAAAATAGGCAAGTGGGACCATATCAAACTAAAATGCCCCTGTACAGCAAAAATAAATAAATAAAAATAAACAATCAACAAAATGAAAAGGCAACCTATGGAATTGTAGAAGATATTTGCAAACCATAAGTTTGATAAGGGGTTACTACCTAAAGTGTATAAGGAACTCATAAAACTCAATAGCAAAACAACAACAAAAACAAAAAACATGTAAACCTATTTTTTAAATTGGGCAAAGGAGCTCAGTAGACAGTGTTCCAAGTGATCAACAGGTATGTGAAAAGGTGCTCAACATCACTAATCAGCAGGGAAATTCAAATCAAAACCACAATGAGATATCACCTCATATCTGTTACAATAGCTATTATCAAAAAAAGACAATAACAACAAGTGCTGACAAGGATACAGGGAAATTAGAACATTTTTACTCTGTTGGTTGGAATGTAAAATGGTGCTGCTTCTATGGAAAACAGTATGGAATTCCCTTGAAAAATTAAAAATGGAACTACCACATGACTCAGCAATTCTACTTCTAGGTATAAACCCAAAGGAATGAAATTACTGCCTCAAAGAGATATCTATATTCCCATGCTCACTGCAGCATTATTCACGAAGTCAAGATATAGAAGCAACTTAAGTGTGCAGCAATTGTGATACACACACACATATTATATAATACATATATATATACATATAATGGAGTCTTGTTAGCCTTATAAAAGGATAGCCTGCCATTAACAACTATGTGAATGAACCTGGAGGACATTATGCTAAGAGAAATAAGCCAAACTAGAAAAAAAAACAAAACTGCATGATCTCTCTTATACATGGAATGTAAAAGAGTCGAAGGCATAGAAACAGAAAGTAAAATAGAGGTTACCAGTGGTAGGAAGTTGGGGGAAATTGGGAAACACTGGTCAAAGGATACAAAGTTGCCCTTATGTAAGATGAATACAAGTCTAGAGATCTAATGTACAGCATGATGATTATAGCTAATAATACTGTATTGAATACTGGAAGTTTGCTAAGAGACTAGATTTCAGGTGCTCTTACCACACACACAAATAGGTAACAAGGTGAGGAGAGGGGAGGAATATGTTAATTAGCTTAACTATAGTAATCATTTCACTATGTGTATACATATCAGATCATGTTGTACACCTTAAATATATACAGTTTTTATTTTTAAAAATAAACAGAATAGTGACTCTATAGCACCTCACTATGCTGATGGACAGTGACTGTAATGGGTTTGGTTGGGGGGACCTGATGAAGGGGGTAGTGTAATCACCATAATATTGCTCATTTAATTGTAGATTAATGATATCAAAATAAATTTAAAAATAAAAATAAACAGAATAAGGGAAAAATCTTTCTGGTGTTTCTCCCTCTCTCCTTGATGACTTGCATCTGATTCTCTACCGGTCTCCACCATTATTTAATTCTCACTTTTGGAAATACCAATATCCTTAAAAAATGGGTTATATAATAAAATCAAAGATTATTCCACAGCCATATGAACAATACCAGCTATTAGGAGTGTAACCCATCTATTTGAGGCATTTCAAGTTAGATCTTAATTCCCTGGACTCAGGAGCTGTGCTGTCCTTCCCTGGTTGCCTGGGAACCCAGTTGGAAGTTTCCTGAGATGCAGTTTCCTGAAAAGCCTTCACAAAGAATCCTTAACCTCCTGGTTCCTCGGGCTGTAGATGAGTGGATTTAGCATAGGGGTCACTACTGTGTAAAAGATGGTGACCCAGTGATGATGGTCAAGTGATAACAGGAAGATGGCCAGAGACACATGCAGATCACAGGGCCATATGGGAGCAGCACAACCAGAATGTGGTAGCTACAAGCGGACAGGGCTTTCCACAGAGCAGCAATGGCATGCATATGGGATATGGCGGCACCAATTTGGACATAAGAACCTAAAATGAAGAAGGGGTTGACCACCACAGCTACTCCCTCGGTACATATTAGCATTCCATTGACCACTGGTTGGGTGCAGGAAAGCTTCTGCAAGGATGTGAAGTCACAGAAGTGGGTGACCTGGTTGGCACAGAAGGTTAAACAGGTAACCAATATGCTATAAAGGAGGCTGTTGAGGCTTATGACCTCCCATGCAGTCAAGCCTATACACAGACAGAGGCAACAGCAGATGATGGCAGAGTATCTTAAGGGATCACAGACAGTAACATAGCGGTCATAGGCCATAGCAGCCAACAGGTGGCCTTCCATGTTGCCCACAGCCATAAAAAAGAACAGCTGGATCATTCAGCAGTTAAAGGAGATGGTCCTAGTCACAAGACTCTATGTACACCAGCTTGGGGAACACAGATGGTTGTCAGAAACATGTCAATAAAGGAAAGCTGGCTGAGCAGGAAATACATGGGGGTCTGAAGCTTGAGGTCTGAGAGGGCAATGGTTACTTACAAAGCGGTGCCCATACTGCTACCATGTACATGGCGAGGACAACCCCCAAAATAATTGGTGCATTTCCAGCCAGCTGGACAGGCCCAACAAGACAAATTCAGTTACTCCTATCCTGTTTCTAGTGGCCATCAAACACCATCCACATGACTGCAAAGAGCAAGTGTTTATTCAAATAATGCTGAATTTCCCTCTGAGATAGCTTTTAGGAAACATCTGTTCTTGCATGGAACCCCCTAGTTTCCAAAAGAGGTTTTATCTTTAATTTTTTTCCCTTGTCACTTTCTTTCTATACATCCATTCAGCCACACACTCTGATTTATTCTAGATTCATTTACCGACCATTTACTGTTTGATACATACTAAGGTCAGTAGGACAAATCACACATGGCCCCTGCTTTTATGCAATTCACTGGATAACAAGGAAGGCATTGTAAAACCCAGGGTTTCCTTGGTGCTTGCTATGGGCTGAAAAGCATACTAACAGCATACAATGGATCCTCACAGCAATCCCATATGGTAGAAAATACTTTCATTCCCACATTACAGAGGAGAAAACTAGAGCAAAGAGACTACTCTGTTGAAGGTCTTAGAGGATCTGACTGACAAAACCTGGACTCAACCCAGTGTAGTTTCACTGGACTTGAGCACCACACTGCTGGTGGTCAGAGTGGGAGAAGGGAAGATGTGAAGGCTCCACCCAGATGTCCGAGTGTCTTCATCTGCAATGGGACACTGGAGAGGACACCTGGGCCTAAGTTGGTATGTCCAAAGCTATTGTTCCATTAAGTTAACTAAACTTACCTGGATGAGAGTAGAAATTATTAATATAATTACTGATTTATTAATGATTAATTTTCAGTGAGTAATATCAGCTGCCAGTTTCAGCTCAGGTGTTCCCTATAGGCAGCTCTATGTAAAGAGTAAAGTCTGCAGATGCTATGTGGATAAGTGTATTTGGATGAAACACTGTATTTCTTCATGAATTTAAGAAAAATAATTTTAAAATAGCAAAGTATGAGAACATATAAATCTAGTAACCACAGTGGTGCTCATGTAATTGTGTATTATTGATACCAAAAAAAGATAGAATATATTATAAAAAGCAGAGGTCTTTTACCCTGAGTTTGCTCGTGTTTACATTTAGTTTTAATCCTGGTGATTAATACCTCATGCCTCTAAATAACGTGCTCCTTGCTTGTGCATCTATGTATCAGTTTTATCAATTTAAGATCTCTTCTGGCTCTTCTAGGAATGATATTTTCATCTTGTTTACAACATCCCCACTTTTCTCTCCTCCTCCTTTGCTCAATATCTTGATGATTATTTTTCCTGTTCAATTACTTGCTTTTCTGCTTTAATGGGCATATTGAAATCTATATTTCTTAATCCATCAACTTCAGACTCTTCTTATCTACCCCTGCACTCTCCCAAACACTGGAAGGTATGCCTCGATTTGCATACTGTCAAGATTCAAAACATACAAATTACGAATTGTAACCACAGTTAAGTCTTCCAGGTAAAAGCTAAAAAACAGTAGGTTAACACTTACATTAGTGTAACTCTGTAAATATTTGTCACTGCAGAGCCAAATGATGTGCTATGATTGCATTTATACCTTCATGAGGCCAGTGTCCCACCACAATGAAGGAGAATATTCCTGACATTCAGACAAAGCATCAAAACTATTTTAGGGACATCTCCTCTTGGTGATTTCCTTACTCTGAGGATCATACATGGAGCAGGAGCTTAAAAGATAAGGAACACTTACATTTTCTAGTATCTGCTATTTTGTCCTTATTGCTTCCTGTATCTTTCTCTGGGTCCAGGAATATAGTTCAATCTACATGCCCTTGTGATACTATTACTCATTCGAGGTGCTGGCCATACAGAGATGTCTACAGGAAGGTAAAGATAAAGGAGGAATAGAAGAAGAGATAGGAAAGGAGAGAGATGGGAAGGATGGGAGAAAATGTTCTCTAAGAAGGAAAAAGTGGCAAAGGATAGAGATTTATCTATCATGCAGATAAGAACATAGTAACACAGAGAGTCCATTCTCTTCAGAGCAAAGAAAAACTATTTTAAAATAAATTATATGAAAAAAAAGCAGTGAACAGTGGTAGTATTCTCTTTGGCTGACTTTTTCAAGACTCACCTCTCTATCTTTCCTATTTTCCAGTATCTCAACATTACTCCCATCAGAGCCTGAGCTCCGTGGATCCTGTTCAGACAACTCTGAAGGATCAAGGATGCTGATGTTAGGGGAGACAGAGAGAGGAGAAGTTTGTTTTGGAGAAATAAGAAGATATACATATACATGGATTTTTACACCTCAAGTCACAAAACTAAACAGAAATCCAGGAGAAGAAACAAACAAACAAACAAACAAAAGCAAGAGGAGCATCTTCAGGGACATCTTGAGTAATGGAAAAGGGCAAGAGCTGGAGTGTCAAGCTCTAACCCTGCTTATTCTTGAATTTTTTCTTTGACAAAAGACCCAAGGATTATATGAGTCTTCACCACTGTGTTGATATCTAAATGTTAGGAATATGCTCTTCTTGATCTACATTTTATTTCTTGTCTGTTCCTGTTTGTTGATGAGTCACAACAGTTGAATATGAGAGGTATAAATCAGAACCTCTTATTCTCTGTCTAGAGAGCATATCTTCCAAATTCTCATAAAACAAATTAGGTCTTCTATCCCATTGCTTGTCCTAGAACTGTGAAATGTCTTTCCAGACCCTTTCTGGTTGCATGACTACATTCCCCACCTAAGCTGTATTTTCACTCAAAAACCTATTTTTCCATGTTATAATTGATCATCGCTCCCTTCCATTGTTTCCCTTGACTACAATGTCTGTACTTCATTCTATTCTTTGGTCTTCTTGGTACCAATATCACACCATTTTTTTACAAGAGGATTGTGATTTATTATTTTCTACTCTTCTTTCTATCCACTATTAGGGCAGTGTGTAACCTTATTCTCACCTTTTCCCTGTATATGACATCATATGGTCAAGTTAGAACATCTGGGTACAATTGTGCTCCGTCTTTGCCACATTCTCACAAAATTAAGGAGCCCCTTTTGGTCATTTTCTATGAAAACATTTCTATAGAGAAGCTCATTCCAATGAAGCAGCATCACCTATTATATACTCTTTCTGGGACTCTTCCAGCTCCAGGGGACTCCCACTGAGTGAAGATAAATTTTTAATTGGAATGAGCATAGCCCTTCTACCTTCCTTTAGTAACTGGGACTATAGCTCAGGAGTCTGCTTCTTCCCCTTACTTATACTTAGATCTCACTGAGCCTAAAACCATAAAGCTTCTGACAACAATTGCCTGTAGGGAAGGTCTACCCTTGGGGGGACACTATAGTTTTGCACAGTATCAACAGCTGGACAAGAAGAAACCCCAAGGGGAAATCAATTCTGATTTCATCATCTTGAGAAGCCATCTTTCCTATCATCCTTTCTGCAATTTTTGAGTGTTAGCTATTAATGCAAATACCTTAACTCAATGGAATTAGTTGCCATGCATGGAATTTAGGAGAGAGCAGTGAGACAGCTTGACCACTGTTATGTTTCCATTCTAATCTCCAGTTCAGGTCCTCAGTGGATTGGATGATGTCCACCAATACTGTCGAAGGTTACTGAGTCTGCAGATTAGAATGGTAATCTCATCCAGAAACACCTGCACAGACACACCCAGAAATAATGTTTGATCTGGACACCACTGGTCAGTCAAGTTGACACATAAAATTAACCATCACAGCCAAGAGAAATTTTCCTTAGTTATGTATCATTCAATATACATTAAGAGCAAAACAGGTACTCAGAAAAGAAATCTAGTTCAATTAAATGATGGGTAAAATTAAATAACTCAGTTGAGAAAGGATCAGGTTGTGGTGAAGGACCAACGTTCAGACAGAAATGCCCTGAATGCCAACAGAGCCATTTGGAGTGAAAAGGACCCTTGAGCAATGTCAGAAAAAAAAATGGCAGTGTAGGATTCTCCGGGAGCAGTCTGTCCTTAGGCACACCAAAGAGTTTGGCAAACAGTATCAGAATTAACCTTTTCAGAATCCTGGAAGTTAAGTAAAGGTTTACAGCAACAATGAGAACACAGAGCCAGGAAAAGTCATGAAACAGGACAGAAGACCTTCATGGAATTTTAAATTACCCAGCACACACCACACCCACACCCAGCTTGGTCTCGGGCACAACAGCCCGCATTCCCATGGCAGGCACCTGGTTCTGGAGGGAGCAGAGGGACCCTTGTTCTCAAGGAAGTCTGTCTGTTCTGGCCTGAAGGGGTCCCAAGTGACCACCACAGGGATGTCTCTTTGCTTTGCCTGATGTGGATCTCTATCAAGGCAAAACCACTAAGAGGTCCTTGAAAAAAAATGAAAGCCAGCGAAAAAGGTCTCCCAACTGGGACAAAAAATAACAGTTGGGGCAAACAATATACACAAGGTATGGCTTGGAATAAAAGCCAAGGAGTGAAGGGGGTGAGCAGTCGGGTAGATGCATATATACAATGGAATATTATTCAGCCATGAGAAAGAAGGAAATCCAGTCATTTGTGACAATGCATGAGGGCATTATGCGATGTGAGATAAGTCAGATAAAGAAAGAAAAATACTGTGTGATCTCACCTATATGTGGAAATTTCAAAAGCTGAACTTGGGAAAACAGAGAGTTGAATGGTGGTTACCAGGAGCTGGCTGGTGGGGAAATTGGGAGATATTGCTTAAGGGTACAAATCTGCATCTAGTAGATAACTAAGTGCTGGAGATCTAATGCACAGCATAGTGATTATAGATAGCAATGCTGTATTACAAACTTTAAAGTTGTAAGAGACTAGATCTTAATTGTTCCCAGCACAGAAAAGATACTTATATGACATGGTAGAGGTGTTAGTTAATGCTTCCACGGAAGTCGTATTTCATTTTATAAATGTATCAAACACATTGTACATCTTAAACAATGTTATAAGTAGATTATATCTCAATAAAAAGTTTAAACTATTACTGTAAGTCTCTTAAGAGCTAAACAAATAGAGGCCAATGTCCAGCTCCCAAAATGCTAAGCACAGCCTATTGGTTTTCTCCCTTGTTGAAATAGTTCAATGTTACTTGTTTTCTGAAGCAAGATATTAGCTGTAGTTTTCTCTATATGTTTTACTTGCAAATGTAAATTAAATAATTTGAAATATATACAATACAATTCACACACATCAGAATGAGATGTCACACCATAAAAGGTCCGCATGAGTTACAGCAGAATCATGGCCCCCATTCCACACTCACTGCTGGGCATGTTCTTGCTCACTGAACAGAGAAGCTACATAATGGCCATCCCTATTTACCTAACCCATTCTCTTCCACTAACTTTGGGATTTACACCAACACACATTCCACAAGTAGGCATCTCACATTAAATGTGACTGTCTCTGCTTTAGTTCAGAATTTCACAATAATATTCTCACATTTCATCAGAACCCTGGAATTAAACAACCCAGGTCTAGTGACCCATTTGTATCCACTCTGATCACTGAAGATAAATGGCCTGAGAGAGGGACCCAGAGGCATGCAGATAAGGAAGCCTAGCACATGTGGCATGCACGAGTAATGTTCACAGAGCTGTGGGGGCCCTGCAGCAACACAAGCCAAATCTGGAGCTCTGGGACTTTCTGGCCATTCCTCCTCTCATGCCTCCAAAACCTGCTGTGCCCAAATCTGCCCTCTTTTTTCACCATTGAACCAATAGGCTAGTCAGGAGTCCACTGTCCCACATCCAAGCAGCCTGCGGAGTGCACACTTGACATCCTTGTTGCGGAGGCTGTACACCAAAGGGTTGGCCAAAGGCGTAATGGCAGTGTACATCACGGAAGCCACCATGTCCTGATCCTGAGAGTTCTGGGAAGGAGGCTGGAAGTAGACCCAAATGATGGTGCCATAAAAGAAGCCAACCATGGTGAGGTGGGATCCACAGGTGGAGACTGCACGGCGGCGACTGGTAGCTGAAGGCAAGCGAGTGATGGTAGCCCCGATGTGGACGTAGGAGAGTACAATGAGGGTACAGGGGCCTAGCATGAGGAAGCCGCCCTCCATGAATATGGCCAGCTCATTGGAATGTATGTCAGAGCAAGAGGCTCGCAGAAGTGGTCGGTGGTCACAAAAGAAGTGGCGAAGGTTAACGTTGCCCTCAGCATCCCCAGCCCAGTTAAGAGGCAAGAGGAGGCCTACATGCAGCATGGTGTGCACTACAGACACTGCCCAGCACAAGGCCAGTAGGCGGGCACAGACTTGGCGACTCATCACAGAATGGTAATGCAGAGGGTTACAGATGGCCATGTAACGATCCACGGCCATGACAGAAATAACAAGTGTATCTGTGACTCCAAATACATAGAAAAAAAAGAACTGTGCCAAGCAGCGGGAAGCGGGAATGGCTGGGGAATTAGAGACCAGATGGGCCAGCAGCTGGGGCAGGATGACTGTGGACAGCCCCATGTCTATCACGGAGAGACCACGGAGCAGATAGTACATAGGTGTGTGGAGCCTGGAGTCCCGGGAGATGAGCAGCACTAGGGTCACGTTCCCCACTACCGTCATCAGGTAGATAGCCAGGAACAGGAGAAAGAGGAGACTCGGGGAGACGCTAGCTCCTGAGAAGCCATGGAGCAAGAAGACTGGAGAATGTGAAGCATTAGGGGCACAGCCCATGATGAGTGACAGTGAGCCTGCTTGAAAGACAGTTTGTATCAAAAAGCAAGTCATAGGTCATAAGTTAGGGGTCATGACAATTCCAGATACTTTATTTGTGTTCTTCAAACTCCTCGAAAACTCAAATTCAGCTGATCACTATTGCTCCTCTGCTAAGTGTATGACTTCAGTCCTTTAACTAATTAGAGCATTTTCTCCCTTATTTCTTCCTGTTCATCCACTCTAGTGACTCCCTTTAGGTCAGCCACAAACCCTGATAAGATCCCTCAAACAGTCATAAACCCTCCATTCAGTATCGTCTTTCAACCAACTCCTGCTCATCTCCTGCCAGTGGCAAAGCTCATGAAAAAATTCCTGTACTCACTGTTTCTAGCTCCTCATCTTCCATTCATGCCTCATCCTTCTGCAGTCCTCATGATTTCTTCTCTCTGAACCTGGAAGCAACATAATGTATCATTAAATGTGTCAAACTATAAATATAAGAAATGGTTCTTTATAAGTAGGTGGTTTTTATCGTGAAATTCCTTCAGGTTGTCATGAAATAATTTGGTTCTCTTCTTGATTCCATTTTGTTGGTTAATGACATTATCATTTCCATCCATCTGATTGCCCAAACCAAAAACTGGGGCAATCTTTCCCTCCTCTCTCCACACTCAACCACTCCTTGTCCTCTGCATTTTCCCTTATATTCATCCTTTATTCTTAACTCACTAACACTGCTTAAGCTTTAGCATCTCTGACCAGTACTAATTACATAGCCTCATTAGCTGTTTCTCTACTTATCTCCCCTGATTTTCCACACTGATGCCAGAGTAAAATTTTCAACATGTGAGTCCCTGTTTTAAAAGTCAGGGCCTTCAAAATAAAACCCAAAGAGCTTGGTCTGGCTTGTAAAGAACTTTCATTGTCAGTGACTAACCTATCTTACCAGGCTCATGCTGAGTCACCTACCCAGTATTTGTAAAACTTGACAGGTTTTTCTTAGTTTTCTGAACATGGTAAACTTGCATATTACTGCAGGTCTCCATATGTTCTTTTAAGAACTTGAGCTTAGCTTCCTGAAATATGAGGCACTCAGTGACGCTTTCCACTCAACACAGATAGAAATTTAGAGAAAAAAATAATATCATCCTTTCAAATTCATTACTGAGCTTTCAAAGGTGTAAGGGAACTACAAGGGTTGATAATCAAGGAGGAATATGAAAAATTAGTATCTAAGTTGTCCTTGTGTAGGTAGTTGTGAAGAGGTAGGTGGGACGGAGCACAGTATCAGTCCTCCAAATACAGGGGCTTAAGTATTAGTCCCAGTGTGGACTAGGAGGTGAGAGTATGGGCCTGTGGGAGGCAAGAGACCACCCCATAAATTCAGGACATTCAAAAGATTTAACCTTCAGTAAAACAGGGTACACAAACATGAAAAGAATTTATATACCAGTGGCTATAGGAGATGCAAAGAAAACTCATCTCTCCCAACCAGTACATGGAGAAGAAACTGTCTCTCATGGGAATGCACTTACAGGTCTGTACAGCACACAGAATGGGTAAAGCTGATTTACAAAGTAAATATGATCTTAGATTCCTCAAACTACAAACTAACATAAAAATAATTCTCAGCATGATAAAGGCTTTTGGGGTACTTTGTGAAAGAAAACATAAAACTTCTGCTCAAGGACTTGAAGACTCTAGGATGTATAAGAATCTCACAAATAAAACACAGTGAATAGACAGTTGGTTACCATGGGAGTTGGGGGGTGAGCAGATGAAACAGGTGAAGGGAATAAAGGGGTGTAAACTTTAAATTATAAGATAATTTAGTCATAGGAAGTATAGCATAAGGAATACACCTCATATTATTATAATATAGTTATATGGTGACAGTTGGTAACCACACTTATCCAGGTGAGCATTTAGTAATACATATAATTGATGAATCACTAAGTTGTTCATCTGAAACCAATATAATGTTGTATATAAACTATATTTCAATAAAGAAGAAACAAGAAAATGAGCTCACTATTCAAAATTAGAACACACACACAAAATCTATTCATTGTGGAGACAATTAGCAATCAACAAATAATAGGATTATCTTCCTCAGATCATCATAAAATTAATCTATTAGGAAGTAACAAATTATGTTTCAAATATGTTGTGTGTAAAATGGAATAAAGATGGCTAGAAACAAAATATTATAAAAATAAAACAACAAGAGATTTTTAAAAGACCCCAAAAGAATGGCCAGAACATGAAAATAGTCATATTCAAATTTCAAACTCAATGGTTGGGTTGGACAGTGGCTGAACAGAAAAGTTAGTTCTGATAAAAAAAAAAAATACCCAGAAGACTGTACAAGGTAACCAGGATGTGGAGAGAGGAAGTAAGATTTGTGGAATAAAAAATGAGACTCACCATAACATCAAAGTAGTCCAAGAAGGAGAATCTTGAGAAAATGAAGGAGAGGCAAGATTGAAGAGACACAAACTGAGAATTTTTCAGACTTAATAAAAGAAAGAGTCCTTATATTGAAGAATCATAATAATTCCTAAAATAAACACATTTTAGAAAATCCATACATAAACACCATGTTAGGTACACTGCTAAACAGCAAATATAGAGGGAAATGAAAATCAACCAGGGGGATCAAATCAAGATGGTGGCATGAGAGGTGAGACAGAGAACTCCTCCCAAAACAACATATACTATGAAAATATAGTTAATACAACTAACCCTAAAACAGCAACAGGAAAGAAGGCTGCACCAGACTGCACACACCGGGAGAACAGAGAAGACCTCATGAAACAGGGTAACACACCAAAGCCTTGACTCAGCTGGACCCAAGCCCTTCCCCCACCCCAGCTCACCAGCAGGAGGAAGAGAAATGGAGCAGGGAGTGGGGGAGCCTAAGACTGCTAAACACCCAGCCCTGAAGATAGGCTTTGGAGCACAAATCTACATTGTGTGGTGCTCTGGAGGTTGGTGGAGTTGTGGAGCTGGGACAGGTGGAGTGCTTGTGAGACAGAAATTCCAGCCATTTGTGGAAGACGGGAACCCACATCCGGCTCTCTGGGACAAAGGAAAGTCGGGCAGTCTGAGAGGCTTCCTAGCAGCGAGAGGGCTGCTGAAGGGGTGGGGATTGCACGGAGTTTGCTGCATGGGATAAGGGATAGATGGACAAGTTTGGGCACGCTTTGCCCAGCAGGTTGGGAACACTGAGGAGCTTCAAGTGCTCCATTCCCATGGCTGGCTACTCAGCTCCGAGGCGCCCCACTATGACACACAGCCTGCTGCACCTTCCTCCTTGCCTGCCAGCACTGGCTAGCAAACTGGCAGTCACTGCAATGGCATCAGGCCAGCTAGAGGGAGGCCCCACCTACAACAGCTAGAGATGCAAAGCACAGAGGCTTACACCTAGGTGCTCAGCCCACTGGCTCTGAGACTGGAGGCATGAGAAACATGCTTTTTCCTCCCACCAGGTACCAGCGCCACTCCCCTGTGACCCCCAGCCTCACTCCAGGGGCTGAGCAGCTCCAGAGACCAGAGATTCTGGGCACTAGAGGGCGCCATAGAGAAATATGAAATGTGAAAGGAACCTGGTTCAGACGAAAATCTCACAGACCCCAGAAAAAGGGCCAAATGAAACTGAATCACCAATTTTCCTGAAAGAGAGTTCAAAATAAAAATCATAAACATGCTCATGGAGGTACAGAAAACTGTTCAATAACTCAGGAATGAGTTTAAGATGGAGATTCAATCATTACAAAATTCCATATCTGAAATGAAACATGCAATGGAGGTTTAGAAGCATACTGGACGTAGTAGAAGAGACGGTAAATGGAATAGAAATTAGAGAAGAAGAATACAAAGAAGCTGAGGCACAGAGAGAAAAAAGGATCTCTAAGAATGAAAGAATATTGAGAGAACTATGTGACCAATCCAAATGGAACAATATTCGCATTATAGGGGTACCAGAAGAAGAGAGAGAAAAAGGGATAGAAAGTGTCATTGAGGAGGTAATTGCTGAAAACTTCCCCAATCTGGAGAAAGAGATAGTCTCTCAGGCCATAGAAGTGCACAGGTCTGCCAAAACAAGGGACCCAAGGAAGACAACACCAAGACATACAATAATTAAAATGGCAAAGATCAAGGATAAGGACAGAGTTTTTAAAAAATCACATACAAAGGAAAACCCATCAGGCTACCATCAGATTTCTCTGTAAGAAACCTTACAGGCCAGAAGGGAGTGGCATGATATATTTAATGCAGTGAAACAGAAAGGCCGCGAACCAAGAATACTCTACCAGGAAAGGTTATCATTTAAATTTGAAGGAGGGATTAAACAATTTTCAGATAAGCAAAAGCTGAGAGAATTTACCTCCCACAAACCACTGCTACACTGCATTTTGGAGGGACTGCTATAGATGGAAGTATTCTTAAGGCTAAATAGCTGTCACCAGGGGGAAATAAAACCACAGCAAAGTAGAACAATTAATTACTAAGCAGATGAAAAATCAAATCAAATGTCCCCAAAGCAAATCAAGGGATAGACAAAGAGTACAGAATATGATACCTAATATATAAAGAATGGAGGAGGATTTAAAAGGAAGAAAAAAAGAACCTTCAGGTTGTGTTTGCAATTGCATAGTAAGTGAGTTAAATTAGACTGTTAGATAGTAAGGGAATTACCCTTGAACCTTTGGTAACTATGAATCTAAAGCCTGCAGTGGCAATAAATACATACCTGGATCAGGCTCAAGATGGCAGCGTGAGTAGGGTGGTGGAAATCTCCTCCCAAAACCATATATATTTTGAAAATACAGCAAATACAACTATTCCTAAAAGAGAGACCAGAAGACACAGTACAACAGCCAGGCTACATCTACATCTGTGAGAACTCAGCATCTCACGAAAAGAGTAAGATACAAAGCCATGACCCAGCAGGACCTGGGCACTCCCCAGACCCCAGCTCCATAGTGGGAGGAAAGGAATCATAGTGGGGAGGGAGTAGATGCACAGGACTGCTAAATAACCAGCCCTAGTGATCTGCACTGGGAGCACAGACACACTTTGCATGTTGTACTGGATATTAGAGAAATGGAAAAGTAAAATCTGAGATGGAGACTGCGAGAGGGTCCCCACAGCCGACTCTCCTAGGACAAAAGAAAACCAGGTGCTTTCAAAATCTTAAAGGGACACGGGCTTAACAGGTGGACAAAATCATCCTGGCACACTCAGCCCAGCAGACTGGGAATCTAAAGGAACTTCAGGCGCCCTAACACCCTGGGTGGCAATGCAGCTCCGAAGCCCCTCATGGCGATAAGCAGCCTGCCATTCATTCCCCCCTGCCGACACTGCAAGCAAACCGGCTGACCTGCCAGTGATGCAGACCAGCTGGAGAGAAACCCCACCCACAGGAACCACACAGAGTCTTTTTCCACTTTGAAGATGACCAAGCCAGACCCAGAGGCTACCACCACCACGTAGCTGCCTGGCACAGACAGAGGAAGCCGGCGCAAAGCCCAGAAGGTACAAAGGGGTGCCGTTCTCACAGAAGAACATACACTGCATGCCTGCAAACCCTGGCACTATCGAGGCCATCCCGAGGGCCATTCCGCCCATGGCCGCTCAGGGTATTAACCCAGAGACTGCTCCCTGTGTGCGGGTAACCAACACAGGCAGCAAAGAAGGGCAAGGGGAACAGCAAGCAGGGAGGGACTTTCTTCTACCAGCCAACACACGTGCCACTTGCCATTGATCACTTGTACCTCCATGAAAAGGCAAAAGAACTTGGTCCAGTTGAAAATCACTCAAACAGCACTACAGAGAGGGACTGGCGAGATGGATATAACCAATATTCCTGAAAAATAATTCAAAATAAAAGTCATAAACATGCTGATGGAGCTGCAGAGAAATATGCAAGAGCTAAGGGATGAAGTCTGGAGGGAGATAACAGAAATGAAACAAACAATGGAAGGACTTAAGAGCAGACTGGATGAGGTGCAAGAGACTGGTAATGGAATAGAAATCAGAGAACAGGAATATAGAAAAGCTGAGGCAGAGAGAGATAAAAGGATCTCTAGTAATGAAAGAATATTAAGAGAACTGTGTGACCAATCCAAACGGAATTATTTCACATAATAGGGGTACCAGAAGAAGAAGAGAGAGAAAAAGGGATAGAAAGTGTCTTTGAAGAAATAATTGCTGAAAACTTCTCCAAGCTGGGGAAGGAAATAGTCTCTCAGACCATGGAAGCCCACAGATCTCCCAACACAGGGGACCCAAGGAGGACAACACCAAGGCATATAATAATTAAAATGGCAAAGATGAAAGATAAGGATAGGGTATTAAAGGCAGCCAGAGAGAGAAAAAAGATCACCTACAAAGGAAAACCCATAAGGCTATCATCAGACTCAACAGAAACCTTACAGGACAGAAGAGAATGGCATGATATATTTAATGCACTGAAACAGAAGGGCATTGAACCAAGAATATTGTATCCAGCATGATTATCATTTAAATTTGAAGGACGTATTAAACAATTTCCAGAAAAGCAAAAGTTGAGGGAATTTGCCTCTCACAAACCACCTCAACAGGGTATTTTAAAGGGATTGCTCTAGATGGAAATACTCCCAAGGATAAATAGATGTCAC
Source organism: Smutsia gigantea (assembly GCA_032199065.1). Classification (NCBI taxonomy): domain Eukaryota; kingdom Metazoa; phylum Chordata; class Mammalia; order Pholidota; family Manidae; genus Smutsia; species Smutsia gigantea. Next base: position 19,373 of record JAVSCE010006021.1, on the reverse strand, counting down.
CAGAGAAAATAAAATCACAGCAAAGAAAGCAGACCAATCAAATACTAACTAAAGGCAAAAAATAAAATCAGCTATCCACAAAAGCAGTCAAGGGAAACACAAAATAATACAGAATAAAACACCTAACATATAAACAGTGAAGGAGGAAGAATAAGAAGGGAGAAAAATAAAGAATCATCAGACTGTGTTTATAATAGCATAATAAGTGAGTTAAAGTTAGACAGTTAGATAGTAAAGAAGGTACCCTGGAACCTTTGGTAACCACGAATCCAAAGCCTGCTATAGCAATAAGTACTTATCTATCAATAATCACCCTAAATGTAAATGGAAGGAATGCACCAATCAAAAGACACAGAGTAATAGAATGGATGAAAAAGCAAGACCCATCTATATGCTGCTTACAAGAGACTCACCTCAAACACAAAGACATACACAGACTAAAAGTGAAGGGATGGAAAAGATATTTCATGCAAAAAATAGGGAGAAAAAAGCAGGAGTTGCAGTACTTGTAACAGACAAAATAGACTTCAAAACAAAGAAAGTAACAAGAGATAAAGAAGGACATTACATAATGATAAAGGGGTCGGTCCAACAAGAGGATATAACTATGATAAATATCTATGCACCCAACACAGGAGCACCGGCATATGTGAAACAAATACTAACAGAATTAAAGGAGGAAATAGAATACAATGCATTCATTTAAGGAGACTTCAACACACCACTCACTCCAAAGGACAGATCAACAAGACAGAAAATGACTAAGGACACAGAGGCACTGTACAACACACTAGAACAGATGGACCTAACAGACATCTACAGAACTCTACACCCAAAAGCAGCAGGATACACATTCTTCTCAAGTGCACATGGAACATTTTCCAGAATAGACCACATACTAGGCCACAAAAAGAGCCTCAGTAAATTCAAAAAGATTGAAATATTACCAACCAACTTCTCAGACCACAAAGCTATAAAACTAGAAATATATTGTACAAAGAAAACAAAAAAGCTCACAAACACATGGAGACTTAACAACATGTTCCTAAATAATCAATGGATCAATGACCAAATTAAAACAGAGATCAAGGAATATATGGAGACAATGACAGCAATAGCACCAAGCCCCAACCTCTGTGGGACGCAGCGAAGGCAGTTCTAAGAGGAAAGTATATTGCAATCCAAGCCTATTTAAAGAAGGAATAACAATCCCAAATGACTAGTCTAAAGTCACAATTATTGAAACTGGAAAAAGAACAAATGAAGCCCAAAGTCAGCAGAAGGAGGGACATAATAAAGATCAGAGAAGAAATAAATAAAATTGAGAAGAATACAACAATGGAAAAAATCAATGAAAACAAGACCTGGTTCTTTGAAAAAATAAACAAAATAGATAAACCCCCAGCCAGACTTACTAAGAGAAAAAGAGAATATACACACATAAACAGAATCAGAAATGAGAAAGGAAAAAGAATGACAGATACCACAGAAATACAAAGAATTATTAGAGAATACTATGAAAATCTATATGCTAACAAGCTGGATAACCTAGAAGAAATGGACAACTTTCTACAAAAATACAACCTTCCAAGACTGACCAAGGAAGAAACACAAAATCTAAACAGACCAACTACAAGCAGTGAAATTGAACTGGTAATCAAAACACTACCCAAGAACAAAACCCCCAGGCCAGATGGAGTCACCACTGAATTTTATCAGACATTTAGAGAAGACATAATACCCATTCTCCTTAAAGTTTTCCAAAAAAATAGAAGAGGAGGGAATACTTCAAAACTCATTCTATGAAGCCAGCATCACTCTAATACCAAAACCAGGCAAAGATCTCCCCAAAAAAGAAAATTACAGACCAATATCCCTGATGAACATAGACACAAAAATACTCAACAAAATATATGCAAACCAAATTCAAACATATATCAAAAAGATCATCCATCACAATCAAGTAGGATTTATTCCAGGGATGCAAGGATGGTACAACATTTGAAAATCCATCAACATCATCCGCCACATCAACAAAAAGAAAGACAAAAACGACATGCTCATCTCTATAGATGCTGAAAAAGCATTTGACAAAATTCAGCACCCATTCATAATAAAAAATCTCAACAAAATGGGTATAGAGGGCAAGTACCTCAACATAATAAAGGCCATATATGACAAACCCACAGCTAACATCATACTTAACAGTGAGAAGCTGAAATGTTTCCTTTCAGATTGGGAACAAGACAAGGATGCCCACTCTCCCCACTTTTATTCAACATAGTTCTGGGGGTCCTAACCATGACAATAAGACAACACAAATAAATAAAAGGCATCTAGAGTGGTAAGGAAGAACTTAAACTGTCCCTGTTTGCAGATGACATGATATTTTACATAAAAAAAACCCTAAAGATTCCACTCCAAAACTACTAGATATAATATCTGAATTCAGCAAAGTTGCAGGATACAAAATTAATACTCAGAAATCTGTTGCATTCCTATAAACTAATGATGAACCAGCAGAAAGAGAAACCAGGAAAACAATCCCATTCACAATTGCATCAAAAAGAATAAAATATCTAGGAATAAACCTAACCAGGGAAGTGAAAGACCTATACTCTGAAAACTACAAGACACTCATGAGAGAAATTAAAGAAGATACCAATAAATGGAAACATATCCCATGCTCATGGATAGGACAAATTATTATTGTTAAAATGGCCATCCTGCCTAAAGCAATCTACAGATTCAATGCAATCCCTATCAAAATACCAACAGCATTCTTCAACGAAATAGAGCAAATAGTTCTAAAATTCATATGGAACCACAAAAGACCCCAAATAGCCAAAGCAATCCTGAGAAGAAGAATAAAGCAGGGGGAATTACGCTCTACTACAAAGCCACAGTAATCAAGACAATTTGGTACTGGCACAAGACCAGACCCATAGACCAATGGATCAGACTAGAGAGCCAGATATAAATCCAAGCATATATGGTCAATTAATATGATAAAGAAGCCATGGATATACAATGGGGAAATGACAGCCTCTTCAACAATTTGTGTTGTCAAAACTGAACAGCTACATGCAAGAGAATGAAACTGGATTATTGTCTAACCCCATACACAAATGTAAACTCAGAATGGATCAAAAACCTGAATGTAAGTCATGAAACCATAAAACTCTTAGAAGAAAACATAGGCAAAAATCTCCTGAATATAAACATGAGCAACTTTTTCCTGAACGCATCTCCTCAGGCAAAAGAAACAAAATAAAAAATGAACAAACGGGGCTACATCATCCTAAAAAGCTTCTGTACAGAAAGGACACTATCAGCAGAACAAAAAGACATCCTACAGTATGGGAGAATATATTTATAAATGACATAATCTGATAAGGGGTTAACATCCAAATTATATAAAGAGCTAACACACCTCAACAAACAAAAAGCAAATAAGCCAATTTAAAAAATGGGCAGAGGAGCTGAACAGAAACTTCTTCAAAGAAGAAATTCAGATGGCCAACAGGCACATGAAAAGATGCTCCACATCGCTAATCATCAGAGAAATGCAAGTTAAAACCATAATGAGATATCACCTCACACCAGTTAGGATGGCCAACATCCAAAAGACAAACAACAACAAATGTTGGTGAGGATGTGGAGAAAGGTGAACCCTCCTACACTGCTGGTGGGAAAGTAAATTAGTTCAACCATTGTGGAAAGCAGTATGGAGGTTCCTCAAAAAACTCAAAATAGAAACACCATTTGACCCAGGAATTCCACTCCTAGGAATTTACCCTAAGAATGCAGTTTCCCAGTCTCAAAAAGACTTTTGCACCCCTATGTTTATTGCAGCACTATTTACAATAGCCAAGAAATGGAAGCAACCTAAGTGTCCATCAGTAAATGAATGGATAAAGAAGATGTGGTGCATGTACACAATGGAATATTATTCAGCCATAATAAGAAAACAAATCCTACCATTTGCAACAACATGGATGGAGCTAGAGGGTATTATGCTCAGTGAAATAAGCCAGGCAGAGAAAGACAAGTACCAAATGATTTCCCTCATCTGTGGAGCATGAGAACAAAGCAAAAACTGAAGGAACAAAACAGCCACAGACTCACAGAACCCAAGAATGGACTAACAGTTACCAAAGGGAAAGGGACTCAGGGGTGTGGGTGGGAAGGGAAGGAGATAGGAAATTAGGGGCATTACAATTAGCACACATAATGTAGCAGGGGACAGGGAGTACAGAGAAAGCAGTATAGCACAGAGAAGACAAGTAGTGATTCTATAGCATCTTACTATGCTGATGGATAGTGACTATAATGGGGTATATGGTGGGGACTTGATAATGGGGGGAGTCTAGTGACCACAATGTGCTCATGTAATTGTATATTAATGATACCAAAATTTTAAAAAGATAAAAAATAATAATAATAATAAAGAAAATTAACCAGAGAGAAAGATTATCTGCAAAGGCAAGTTTAGCAGACTTTCTGACAGATTTCTTAACAAAGAGACTGTAGAAATAACAAAATATCTTCAAAGCACTGAGAAAAAATAATTACCAAGCTCGAATTCTACATCCCTTTACATTATTCAAAAATAGAAACATTTTTACATACCCTGTTAACCTCCTCCATGTTAAGTCATCCCATCCCTCCAGAGCCAAAACTTCAACCCCACAAACTAATTGGTGAAAGGCCCCACATCTTGAGGACTCAGGTTTCATTTCTGCTTGACGTCTTCATTGAGTCCCTCTACAGTGTTTCTCTAGAGCACTTTTCACTCTTCAAGTCATTTTGTAACTATTGATTGTGCCTGCCTCCCAAATGTAGACTGTAAAACACCTGAATACATATGTTTCTGTGCATACACACAATGGCATGCACACATCCATATGCACCTGGTGCATATATACACATATGTACCTATATTCATCATTGAGTTCTGAATACCTAGCATAGAGTCTGGCAATAAGGGGACAATCATTACATATTTGTTAAATAAATGAAACAGAGTCTGTATTAAAGGCCAGTTTAGAATGATAGGAAGTACAACAGATAAAAAGTTTTCAAACATGTAAAAATGTAAATCATGCAAAATAATAATGACACTTTTTGCAGGATAGTGGATATATTTGGGGAGGGAGGAGGTTAGAAAATAGGATGGAGAAGTAGCTTAGCTTTTAATTATATCTGTACCAGTATAGTTTTTCAAAATGAGAATCTAAATCAAAGGAAGGCAATTTTTTTTTTAAGTTGGATGTTGAGTACATGTATTTCATTGTCTCAGTCTCTCTATATTTTTCCCATTTTGAAATTTTTCTTATGAAAAATATAAACATTGAAGTGAAGGATAGCAACTAACTTGGAACTGCTTTCATTCCTTCACAAGACAAAGCACACTTTTCCAGCTCAAAATAACATCCAGCTCAGTTAATTCAATCACATACTCAGTATTGGGACACTCAAGCCAGTACATCATGGAGAACCCAGAATTAGGTAGTATTTTAGAATTGGGAGAACCAGACATTTACCTCCAAAACAATTTTCAAAAATCTTACGAAAAAATGAAAGATGTCACAATACATGGTAATTTAACTATGAGATCTACATGAGCCAATAAGCCTAGAAGTTGCCCTCAGTTGTCTTTCCCTAATCCCAGGTATATCCCAAGTTCTCAATTATCTTTGTATTTCTCTGACTTCCCTAGAAAATTCTATGGTAAGTTTCTGATGGAAGCTGTTTTATTTGGGACTGACTTTAGAGATCTAGAGCCAGAGGGAAAATTTAGACAGGAATCTGGAATAAGAGAGAGAAACCTTCAGCACAACTGTAAGAGACAGAAGTGGAAGGCTCATAACTGCCTGTATTTCTCCAGCCTAAGGAGCCCAGGATTGGGGTAATCACAGTCCTTGGTTCATGCTGTACTCTCTTCCTTGGTCCAAGTATTACCACTTGCTTGTTCCCTTGATTTTGAATATTATTATTACACACACCCATTAATTACTGTCAAACACAAAAACCAGAACATTAATTCTAATTTTTGTCCACTTACATGAGCCTTCTCCATCACCTTTCCCAACCCTCACCAGCTAAGGCAACCAACTTCCCGACTCTTGGATTAATCATTCCATTTTTTCACTAATACATGTTTATATTTGATATATATCTACTACAATTATTCCAAGAAAAATATTGTTTGAGATTATCTGAAATTTATAAAAGGGTAACAAAATGTCACTAATTTTGGGTGACTTGAATTTGTACCTCAGTATTATATTACTTGGATTCAAGAACACTGTTGTATATAACTGTTGCTTATTTATTTTTCATTGCTATATAATAGCACTTTGTGTGACTATGCCACAATATATATATATCCATTCTCTATCACATGTACTTGTGTTGTTTTATTATTTTTCTACAGAGTTTGGAGCACATATTTCTTTGTTCCAATCTGTTGATTCTCTTTCATGGGGAAGTTTCTTGACATGTTTGAGTTTTTAACTCCTCAACTACAAAATGGACATAGAAATGACTTTTGCAAAATTTTTAGAATTAAATAAATTGTTTATTAGTGTTTAAAATTGTAATTTATATCTTAAGATGTAGCGACTATTTGCTCCACATCATATATTTAGTATAATTAAATACAGTTTACTTGTCAAATAAATTACTCACATTTTTGCCTTCAAGGTAATCAATGGACTGTCCTCACCATATTTGATGATCTATAATAGTAGTAGCAGGAATAGGGGTAGATGACATTTTGTGCCAAAACACATTACAAAGCACTCTGCAGGCAGAATTTTGTTAAACCTGTCCTCTGGGAGGTAAATACCAGTTTATCACATTTTACACATAGGGAAACTGAGGCACAGAGAAATTAAGCAGCTTGTTCAGCATTGTACAGCTAGTTAATGGCAGAACTGGAATTTTAACACAGAGAATTAGATCTCCTGCTCGCTGCTTCTACCAATCCTGCTTCATTTTCCTTCTCTATTGCTGGCATTATTAACTATTCTCCCCCCAATCCTGACACTTTTTTTTCCCCAATCTCTTTACTGTAATATTATGAATTTCACCCTCCTTTGCCCAATGGTTATCTCTTTTCTATATCTACTTCTCCCTTCCATTACCATTCCCTCCACTGTGGAGGCTCCCCAAGATAAATCTGAAGAACAACGTATCCAGTCCTAGAACCTCACTGACCTACTTAAGGCTGATTATTTATAAATCTACATTTCCAACCTGGCCAACCTCACTGCCATAGTAAAGGGCAGGAGAATCCAACCTATAGCTCTGGTAAAAAATGAAGCACGTAACAATCGGCATAGAGAAGAGAGGGACAGTGCTATAAATGAAGGATCCAGAGGAATCATAAGGCCTGGGAGAGAACAGGAAACAGGACAGCCAAAGAAAAAGCCAGAAAGGAGGTGGAGGAGTGTGGAGCATCTTTTAATAATTTATAAGAGCAATTTTCAAAGAATATTTTTCTTACAAAGTACAATTGTTACTGTAAATAGGGATTAGCAAGTGGAAATCTGTGCTCTAGAAATAGAGGAAGAGAGAACAGAACAGATTGAGTTTCTAAAAACTGATCTGAATCCCTGAATTTGCCTATGGTCCCCAGAAAACAGTTTCCACCAGAACAAGTGCAAAAGGTAATCGTGTAATTCAGAAGATCATTCGTTTATTTATCCATCTGTTCCTTGATTAATTCATCTGTCCTACAAATATTGGTTTCTTACCTGTGATGGAATGTTAAGACAAACCACACAACTCTGTGAGGAAGCCACAGGGTGGAAAGAAAGGAAGATAAACATTGGATGAAAAACAGTGTGATACTCAAAGGCGCTTGTGGAGCTGATTTGGAACATGTCCCATCTCAGCCTTAGGTGAGGTCAGGGATGGGCTGAGGTTGTGATGATTCCTAGGAGATAAGAAAATCGCAGCAGGTGTAACACATAAAAGTTCTTCTAGTTGACACCAAATCTGTCCTCCACTTTCTCAGAGAAGAGCTGGCATCTGAATGAATAGTGTGAATGTGGAATAACTGGGTGAGTGCATGTGTGTGTTCACGTGTGCATATGTTGTGTATAAATGGTATGTATATGACAAAAATTTGGAGAACAATTACTAAAAAGCAGAATTTACTTTAAATTGGTAGTTTCTTCTAAACTTTCTTCCTAAAGTTTCAAGTCTCTAAGACTAATTGTGTGTTGTCGTGGAGAGCTGACTAAGAAATGTGAGTGTCAGAGACATAGAAATGCTGGCACAATGTAGGAAAGGGCAATGGAAAGAGAAAATGAAGAAAAAATGCAGAGTGGCTGGAAAAGTGAGAGAATGCAAATGCATGATGGAAAAAGAGTATAGAGAGGCTGGAAGAATGAAAAGAACAAGGAAAGTAAGAGGAAATATTGTTGATATGAGAACAGAGAGGAGCAGAATTAAGGATGGGAATTGTTTTTAATGATTAGGGCAGAGATAATGAGCAGAAAGAAAGATTTTTTTTTTTAGGGGGAAAAGGAGAAAGGCTAATAGATGATGAGTGAGAGGAGGGTGGTAATGTGGACAGGGTAGAAGGAGAGAGGAGCCTGAAATTGCAGATTTGAAGGAGAAGTAAAGGCAGGTAGGAGACTTGAACATCAAGCATGGCACCACAAAGGAGGGCTCGTGAGAGAGGTTGTCTGGGTGAGGAGAGAGGGGACAGCTGTGAGGACATAAAGAAGAAAGGAGGATGTTAAACAGGATGGCTTCAGAGTGAGAGACCGGTTACTGATAAAGAAATACAAGAATGGGTCACAAGGAGACAAGACGTAGAATGAAGGTAGTCCGCACCCACACACCCACCTGGCACGAAAGGACTGCTCTGACCTGGGTTGCGTGGCTGCAGCGCACTGCCCGACGGCAGGGATCTGGCCAGATTCACGCCTGGGACTGGAAGTCAGGGCCGAGGAGGCCGGGTGAGATTTAGAGGCTGAGGGGCCCCAGAGACCTTTCCTGTAGAGTCTCCTGGAGGGACGTCAAGGGCAACATCTGCCATCTAGAGCAGGGGAATATGGACCCGATCTCAAGGGAAGGGTAAAAGCACTGGAAGCCCCATCCTGTGACTCCACTCCACTCCTCTTAATGGGATAGATGGGGTCACTCAGTCCATGCCCAGACTACCCCAAATGGTAGACACTTGTCTAGCATTATCCCAGGCATTCACACCCTCATCATCTTATTATTTCCTTAGAATAACTAAAATGTGATGTAATTCCCGAGACCAAAACATGGGAGCCAACTAACCCTCAGTATAATTCTGGGACATGTCACTTGCATTTTGCAAATTACTTAGCCTTTCTGAGGCCTCATCTCCTTATCTATAAAATCACAATAATATCTAGTTTTTTAATGACTACTGTAAGGATGAGAATATTACATATAAAGCACTGTGTACAGGGCCTGGCGGGTTGTAAAAGGCTCAATTGCTAATTGCTATTGTTGCTACTTCCACTGCTACCACTGTGATCACTGCAGTTTTGAGAATCAAAGTAAATTCTTTTTTACTTTACACCTGGAGGGAAGGGGCTGTGATAAACTCCCCTCTGTATCCACTGTCCTAGCACATTGCCTGGCAGAAAGCTAGCACTCAGGAAATAAATAGCTGGATGAATGGGCAGAGAGTAACCACCCGTCTCTCATTAACCCTAATTCCCTGACCCCACTGATAGGCCATATCTTGTCTATCATTGTCCGACACAGCACTCTTGTATGCCAAGAGTAAAATTTATGGAATTATGTATTATTTCTCCTTATTTTCTCTCTTTTCATAGTCACTTTGCTAATGGATTCTCCCATCTCTTTACTAGGCTAATTAAACAGCCATAATCTGGGGATCAATTTACTATTAATTTTTTATAATAATAAAATGTCCTTCCACAAACCTATATAGTGCTTTAGTCCTCGGAATACACATGAGACAGACAGATGTATTGCTTAGCCAATGCAGGCAGGGTGTGGCAGGGATGCAGGTTCACGTGTGACCTCTGCCAGCAAGATTGCCTCACATTCTGGAGACTCATCTACGTTTAGGAACCTAATTAACGGGAATTCCAAAGACTGTCATCATTTTCATAATTAGCAAGGGCAATCTCAGGAAAAAAAGATGAAGTAAATGGCCTTTAACCTACTCACCAGCCAGTGGGAGAAATGCCTTTCTTTACAATAAGACTCGTTCAAAGAGTCTGATTTGATAAACTGTTAGGTTGAGAACTTGCACAAGAACATCAAATTTGGAGACTTGTCTGAATATTCATCACTGTTACCAACTTGTTCTGTTCTCTTGTCATAATTAATTTATCCTGGGAGGTACAATACGAGCAAAGCAATCTTTAAAATTCCAAAGACTTTAGAAATTGTTGCCACATTCTGAGAACAGAGGCTTTGAAGAGAAACGCATGTCACTGATTGGGTGTCTTGATAATTTCTTGGCTTGTAATCATACTAAAATTGAAAACGTGTTATTCCTAAATAATATAAATGCTTTAAAATTACTATTAAGTGAGATAAGGACCATCAGAACTTTCTCTTTTTCCTGATGTATATCACAAAAATAAAAGCCTTCAACACTGTTTAATTTCTTATTTTGACAGACTTTGAGAGACTCCTCATTTAAGTTAACAAGCGTTTGGGGTTTTACTTCGCTGGACTTGGTTTGATTCGTTCTGCCAATTCCATTTTGCTAAAAATAATAATATAAACAAGAGTCTACATTCCTTGATTGTGTGTTAACTAATAGCATCACTTAGAAAACAAGGAAGCCAATGTGACAGAGGGAAAACTATTTGAGAACATTGTCATTGATCAGTATTTTACAAATTGAGATTTGTAGACCCCTGGGGAACTGTGAAAATACCCTCAGAGATTCAGAATCATCTCCATTAGAATTTAAAAATGAAATTTCAATCCAGGATCAATCTAAGAATTTATATAAGCATATTCTGACTTATCTAGATGAGCATATTATGATTGAGAACTAACCCTCACATTTAATGCCAGCATTTGTGCCTTTCACTTACCAGGTTAACCACAATAAAGAATAACATAAAAATGATAGCACCGACTTCCGGGAAGACAGCGGTGTGAGCAGGGCGGCAGAAATCTCCTCCCAACACTATATTTACCTAAGAAAACACAGCAAATACATCTATTCCTAAAAGAGAGATGAGAATACACAGGAAAGCGCACAGCGTGCAGCTACACCCGAGAGGACTCGGCACCCCAAGAGGCGGGTAAGATACGGAGCCGCGACCCGGCGGGACCCGAGCCCTCCCCCACCCCAGCGCACCGGCGGGAGGAGAGGATTCAGAGCCGGGAAGGAGTGGAAGTACACCCCGCGAAGTAGCCAGCCCCGGTGATCTGCACGGGGAGCACTGACCCACATCGCACAGTGCAACGGAGATTGGAGAGACAGAGCGGCAGGATCTGAGCAGGGAACGTGCCAGGGTGCTTGCAGCCGGCTCCCGGGAAGGAAAAAAAAAGTGCGCATTTTCTTCAGCGGTCTTAAAGAGACAGGAGACCAGAGGAGGACCCGGACGTGACAGCACACTCAGCCCAGCAGGCTGGGAGTCCTGGGGAGTTTCAGACGCCTTAGCTGGCAACTGAGGAAGGGTAGCCATATTTCCACTTCTCACTGAGATCAACAGCCTCCTATTCGTTCCCACCCCTGCCAGAGCAATAAGGGGCCCTGCAGAGCAGCACAGCCACGGCTGCGGAATAGTGGGGCAATAGCACCATCTACAGCATTCCCACAGAATCTATATCTGGTGGGCGTTTTTTTGTTTTTTTGTTTTGCTTGGTTTTTTGTTTTTTCTTTTCTTTCTTTTTTTCCTTTTTCTCTTTCTTTCTTTCTTCCTTTTTTTCTTTTTTTTTCTTTTTTTTCTTCTCTTTTTAAAGTCTTAAAGAGACCAGCTGACATACGTGGCAACTAGCAGTGACCAATTCTATAGCCATGAAAAGACAGAGGAATATGGTTCAGACCAAAATCAACCAGACAACCCCAGAGAGGGAGTCTGAAGGGATGGAAATGCACAGTCCTCTTGAAAAAGAATTCAGAATAAAAGTCATAACCATGCTGATGGACCTACAGAGAAATGTGCAAGAGCTGAGGGAGGAAGTGAGGGAAGTGAGGAAAGACAATGCAGAAATAAGACAAGCAATTGAGGGGCTTAACAGCAGAATGGATGAGATGCAAGAGACTGTTAATGGAATAGAAAAAAGAGAACAGGAGTACAGAGCAGCTGAGGCAGAGAGACATAAAAGGATTTCTAGGAATGAAAGAATATTAATAGAACTGTGTGACCAATCCAAATGGAACAATATTTGCATTATAGGAGTACCAGAGGAAGAAGAGAGAGAAAAAGGGATAGAAAGTGTCTTTGAAGAAATAATTGCTGAAAACTTTCCCTCACTGGGGAAGTAAATAGTCTCACAGTCCACCGAAGCCCACAGATCTCCCAACACAAGGGACCCAAGGAAGACAATGCCAAGAAACATAATAATTAAGATGGCAAAGATCAAAGATAAAGACAGGGTATTAAAGGCAGCTAGAGAGAGAAAAAAGATCACCTACAAAGGAAAACCCATGAGACTATCATCAGACTTCTCAACAGAAACGTTACAGGCCAGAAGAGAATGGCATGATATATTTAACATTATGAAACAGAAGGGCCTCGAACCAAGAATATTGTATCCAGCACGATTATCATTTAAATATGATGGAGGGATTAAACAATTTCCACAAACGAAAGTTGAGAGGGTTTGCCACTCATAAACCACCACTACAGGATATCTTAAATGGACTGCTCTAGATGGAAGCACACCTAAGGCTAAAAAGATGTAACCAGAGAAAGTAAAATCGTGGCAAAGAAAGCAGACCATCCAAATAATAACTAAAGGCAAAGAATAAACCACTTAGTATAGAAAGAATGGAGGAGGAGGATTAAAAGGGGAGAGAAATAAAGAAACATCAGTGTTTACAATTATTTAACAAGAAAGTTAAGTTAGATTGTTAGATAGTAAAGAAGCAACCCTTGAAACCTTGGTAACCACGAATCTAAAGCCAGCAATGGCAATAAGTACATATCTATCAATAATCACCCTAAATGTAAATGGACTGAATGCACCAATCAAAGGACACAGAGTAACAGAATGGATAAAAAAGCAAAACCCATCTATATGCTGCCTACAAGAAACTCACCTCAAATCCAAAGATATACAGAGACTAAAAGCGAAGGGATGGAAAAAGATATTTCATGCAAACAACAAAGAGAAAAAAGCAGGTGTTGCAGTACTTGTATCAGACAAAATAGACTTAAAAACGAAGAAAGTACCAAGAGATAAAGAAGGACATTACATTATGATAAAGGGGTCAGTCCAACAAGAAGATATAACCATTATAAATATATATGCACCCAACACAGGAGCGCCAGCATATGTGAGACAAATACTAACAGAATTAAAGGAGGAAATAGACAGCAATGCATTCATCTTAGGAGACTTCAACACACCACTCACTCCAGAGGACAGATCAACCAGACAGAAAATAAGTAAAGACACAGAGGCACTGAACAACACAGTAGAACAGATGGACCTAACAGACATCTACAGAACTCTACACCCAAAAGCAACAGGATACACATTCCTCTCAAGGGCACATGGAACATTTTCCAGAATAGACCACATACTAGGCCACAAAAAGAACCTCAGTAATTTCAAAAATATTGAAAGCCTACCAGCCAACTTCTCAGATCACCAAGGTATAAAACTAGAAATAAATTTTAGAAAGAAATCAAAAAGGCTCACAAATACATGGAGACTTAACAACACTCTCCTAATTAATCAATGGGTTAACGACCAAATCAAAACAGAAATCAAAGAATATATGGAAACTAATGACACCAACACAAAGCCACAACTTCTGTGGGACGCAGCAAAGGCAGTTCTAAGAGGAAAGTATATTGCAACCAGGCCTATTTAAAGAAGGAAGAACATTCCCAAATGAATAGTCTAAAGACACAATTATGGAAATTGGAAAAAGAAGAACAAATGAGGCCCAAAGTCACCAGAAGGAGGGACATAGTAAAGATTAGAGAAGAAATAAATAAAATTGAGAAGAATAAAACAATAGAAAAAAATCAATGAAACCAAGAGCTGGTTCTTTGAAAAAAATAAACAAAATAGATAAACCCTAGCCAGACTCATTAAGAGAAAAAGAGAATCTACACACTTAAACAGAATCAGAAATGAGAGGGAAAAATCACCACTGACCCCACAGAAATACAAAGAATTATAAGAGAATATTATGAGAATCTATATGCTAACAAGCTGGAAAACATAGAAGAAATGGACAACTTCTTAGAAAAATACAACCTTCCAAGAATGACCAAACAAGAAACAGAAAAACTAAACAGACCAATCACCAGCGACGAAATCGAATAGGTAATCAAAAAACTACCCAAGAACAAAACCCCTGGGCCTGATGGATTCACCTCTGAATTCTACCAGACATATAGAGAAGAAATAACACCCATTCCCCTTAAAGTTTTCCAAAAAATAGAAGAGGAGGGAATACTTCCAAACTCATTCTATGAAGCCAGCATCACTCTAATACCAAAACCGGGCAAAGACCTCACCAAAAAAGAAAATTACAGACCAATATCCCTGATTAACATAGATGCAAAAATACTCAACAAAATATTAGCAAACCGAATTCAAAAATACATCAAGAGGATCATACACCATGATCAAGTGGGATTCATCCCAGGGATGCAAGGATGGTACAACATTCGAAAATCCATCAACATCATCCAACACATCAACAAAAAGAAGAACAAAAAACACATGATCATCTCCATAGATGCTGAAAAAGCATTTGACAAAATTCTGCATCCATTTCTGATTAAAACTCTCAACAAAATGGGTATAGACGGCAAGTACCTCAACATCATAAAGGCCATATATGACAAACCCACAGCTAACATCATACTTAACGGCGAGAAGCTGAAAGCTTTTCATCTAAGATCGGGAACAAGACAGGGATGCCCACTCTCTCCACTGTTATTCAACATAGTACTGGAGGTCCTAGCCATAGCAATCAGACAAAACAAAGACATACAAGGCATCCAGATTGGTAAAGAAGAAGTCAAATTGTCACTATTTGCAGATGACATGATACTGTACATAAAAAACCCTAAAGACTCCACTCCAAAACTACTAGAACTAATATCTGAATTCAGCAAAGTTGCAGGATACAAAATTAACACACAGAAATCTGTTGCTTTCCTATACACTAACGATGAACTAACAGAAAGAGAAATCAGAAAAACAATTCCATTCACAATTGCATCAAAAAGAATAAAATACCTGGGAATAAACCTAATGAAGGAAGGGAAAGACCTGTACCCTGAAAACTACAAGAAACTCCTAAGAGATATTAAAGAGGATACTAACAAATGGAAATTCATCCCATGCCCTTGGCTAGGAAGAATAAATATTGTCAAAATGGCTATAGTACCTAAAGCAATCTACAGATTCAATGCAATCCCTATCAAACTACCAACAGCTTTCTTCAATGAACTGGAACAAATAATTCTAAAATTCATATGGAACCACAAAAGACCCCGAATAGCCAAAGCAATCCTGAGAAGGAGGAATAAAACAGGGGGAATTACACTCCCTGACTTCAAGCTCTACTATAAAGCCACAGTAATCAAGACAATTTGGTATTGGCACAAAAACAGACCCACAGACCAGTGGAACAGAATAGAAAATCCAAACATTAACCCAAACATATACAGTCAATTAATATTTGATAAAGGAGCCTTGATATACAATGGGGAGATGACAGCCTCTTCAGCAGCTGGTGTTGGAAAAACTGGACAGCTACATGTAAGAGAATGAAACTGGACTACTGTCTAGCCCCATACACAAAGGTAAACTCAAGGTGGATCAAAGACCTGAATGTAAGTCATGAAACCATAAAACTCTTAGAAAAATACATAGGCAAAAATCTCTTGGACATAAACATGAGCACCTTCTTCATGAACATATCTCCCCGGGCAAGGGAAACAAAAGCAAAAATGAACAAGTGGGACTATATCAAGCTGAAAAGCTTCTGTTCAGCAAAGGACACCATCAGTAGAACAAAAAGACATCCTACAGTATGGGAGAATATATTCATAAAAAACGTATCTGATAAAGGGGTGACATCCAAAATATATAAAGAACTCATGCACCTTAACAAACAGAAAGCAAATAATCCAATTAAGAAATGGACAGAGGACATGAATGGACACTTCTCTAAAGAAGAAATTCAGATGGCCAACAGGCCCATGAAGAGATGCTCCACCTCGCTAATCATCAGAGAAATGCAGATTAAAACCACAATGAGATATCACCTCACACCAGTGAGGATGGCGAACATCCAAAACACAAACAACAACAAATGTTGGCAAGGATGTGGAGAAAAGGGATCCCTCCTACACTGCTGGTGGGACTGCAAATTAGTTCAACCATTGTGGAAAGCAGTATGGAGGTTCCTCAAAAAACTCAAAATAGAAATACCATTTGACCCAGGAATTCCACTCCTAGGAACTTACCCTAAAAATGCAGCAGCCCAATTTGAAAAGGACAGATGCACCCCTATGTTTATTGCAGCACTATTTACAATAGTCAAGAAATGGAAGCAACCTAAGTGTCCATCAGTAGATGAATGGATAAAGAAGATGTGGTACATATATACAATGGAATATTATTCAGCCATAAGAAGAAAACAAATCCTACCATTTGCAACAGCATGGATGGAGCTAGAGGGTATTATGCTCAGTGAAATAAGCCAAGCTGAATAAGACAAGTATCAAATTATTTCACTCATATGTGGAGTATAAGAACAAAGAAAAAATACTGAAGGAACAAAACAGCAGCAGACTCACAGAACCCAAGAATGGACTAATAGTTACCAAAGGGAAAGGGACTGGGGAAAATGGGTGGGAAGGGAGGGATAAGAGGGAAAAAGGGGGATTAACGATTAGCAGATGTAATGTGGGGGGGGCATGGGGAGGACAGTACAACTCAGAGAAGACAAGTAGTGATTCTATAGCATCTCACTACGCTGATGGACAGTGACTGTAATCAGGTTGGTGGGGGGGACCTGATGAAGGGGTAGTTTAATAACCATAATATTGCACATGTAATTGTAGATTAATGATAATAAAATTAATTATATTAAAAAATAAATAAATAAAAATAAATTTAAAAAAATGATAGCACCTACCATTTGACCCAGGAATTCCTCTCCTAGGAATTTACCCTAAGAATGCAGCAGCCCAGTTTGAAAAAGACATATACACCCCTATGTTTATCGCACCACAATCTACAATAGCCAAGAAATGAAAGTAACCCAAGTGTCCATCAGTAGATGAATGGATGAAGAAGATGTGGTACATATACACAATGGAATATTATTCAGCCATAAGAAAACAAATCCTACCATTTGCAACAACATGGATGGAGCTAGAGGGTATTATGCTCAGTGAAATAAGCCAGGCAGAAAAAGACAAGTATCAAATGATTTCACTCATCTGTGGAGTATAAGAACAAAGAAAAATCTGAAGGAACAAAACAGCAGCAGACTCACAGAACCCAAGAATGGACCAACAGTTACCAAAGGGAAAGTGACTGGGGAAGATGGGTGGGAAGGGAGGGATAAGGGGGGAAAAGGAGCATTACAATTAGCACACATAATGTAGTAGGGGGGTGGAATACAGGGAAGGCAGTATAACACAGAGAAGACAAGCAGTGATTCTGTAGCATCTTATTACGCTGATGGACAGTGACTGTAATGGGGTATGTGGTGGGGACTTGGTAATAGGGGGAGTCTAGTAACCATAATGTTGCTCATGTAATTGTACACTAATAATACCAAAAGAAAAAAATGACAGTACCTAGTTTTTAATGTGTATTTAAGGAAATCTAATTGCTTTTTAAATGAGTTGTCCTATAAGTAAACATGAGAACAATTCTCCAGCATCCTTCCTTGTATGACTGTTGAACTGCTTCACTTTAAAATCAAAATTCTTAGAACTGAAACATATTTTATAAAGTATTCTTTAGCTTTCTGAATTCTTCCAGATACTAAAACAAACATTAAGACAACAATTAGTATAACAGAGAAATTAATTCACCATTTTCACTTTTCTGGATTGTGTATTTTTTAAAAAAGATATTGTATATTCTAACTTGGAGAAAAATGGAAATACTTATAAGAAATTTGATTCATGAGCTTGGTTTTGGAACTATCACTTCTTATATTTACTCTATTCAAAGTTAGCCTTCAAAGCATGCTGACTTAAAAGCATTTTTTTTAAGTCATACTTATGCGATCTATAGATTTATAAAATATACACGTATGACTTTTATCTGTACTGGTAAAGTGAAAAGCAGGCAGACAGTAAGTCAGAACTTTGAAATTAAATCCCCTTTATTAAAACCAACATTATTGTCTTGTTTCAATTAAACATCATCTGTCACATGAATTAGTGTTGCTGTTTTGAAATATACCAACAACATTTTACTTGAATTGGTGTCTTTGTTGTAATTTTAGTGTCAAATGAGTTTATTAGGGTACATATTAAGGCTTCCAGTTTTTTATACACATATTCTAGTAACATTACATTAAAGCACATTCAGCCAGGGGTTCCATGGGGAAGTTTTTCCTTTTAAAGAAATCTGCAGGCCACTGCTGCTTCAAATCACTTACCAAGGAGTAATTCAAAATTGATCTCCACTGTATTAATGAGCTAGCCCAGATCCCTGGGGACTACAAGGGTGGAGGACAATGTTCTGCAAGCATAGATTATTAGATCTAGCAATGGTTATCACCATGAGGAAATCGGAGACGTCTGACCCAAGCTGGGATGTCAGTAACCCTAAACTGTAAGAACAATCTCCACAAAGTGGGACTCACTTTGAGTCCCAGCAGTCCTGTTCAGTGCAACCAGCTTCTTTTGAAGCTTATGTCAGAGGATGTGTTCAGGGAAATATCTGAACTGTATGCACATATGATGGGTCCTTGCCCTCACTGAAGGAAGTTACCTATGCCTGCTGATACAAAGGTTAGGTTGAAGAAGAACAGTTCATTGAGGACATGTTGTAAATTCATCTAAAGAAGGGAGAACATTCCTCAGGGACACAAAAGGCTCTGAGGAGTATGAGAGTCTAGTGATGATAAAATGCTAGTAAATATGTACTATTGCCTGTATGTCAGACACCATGCTAACTATTACCTGCTTTTGTTCATTTCATGCTCACAATAG
>JAVSCE010006020.1:0-37766 GCA_032199065.1 Smutsia gigantea | reverse complement strand
TATATATATATATATATATATATGCTGTAAAAAGAAACATGGGGCTCTAACAGGGATCTGCTATTCTTGCTTAATAGTATGTTGTGGGACTATTCCTAAATTAAGTCATAATAATATATATCATTATTTTAATAGCTGCTTGGTGTTTCATAGTATTACTATATCATGATTTAGGCAACCATTTTCTATATATGTTCATTCTCGTTGTTTACAGAGTTCTTATTATAAACCTTTTAGATATATTTTTGGTGAATCTTTGAGAGTTACCCGTTGCTGATTTTTCTTATTCTTTCTTTTTTTTGCCCTTTCAGCTAGAATCCCAGAAATGAATATACTCAGTCAGGGAGTTTGCATATTGGGAAATTTAATATTGCCATTTTAATTTCCAAAATACTATAAAAACATACCCTTTCACCAATGATAATTGAAAGTGCCAATTCCTCTAGATTTTCATTAGCCGTGAATGTCATCAGACTTTTACATTGTCATCTAATAGGTAAAAAAGTTGGTGCCTTGTTTTAATTTGCCTTTCCCTATTTACTGTGAGGTGGTGTATTGTCATTGTTTATTGATAATTTGCGTTTTCTCTTTTATGATTTGGCTACTTCTAGATTTGACCCATTTTAGATAGTCTTTTTCTTAATGATGTGAAAGAACTCTGTATATGTTTAATAAACACTGAGTTCTTATTATTTAAATTGACTCTGACTTAAAGTACTTTATAAGTATTGACACATCTAATTAATTTGTACAACTACCTTATGAGGAAGGCACAATTTTGTAGGTGAGGAAACTGAGGCAGAGAAAGGTTAAATAATCTGCCCAAGGTTACATAGCTAGTAAATGGCAGAGTGGGCATTCAAATTAAAGCCACTTATATATGAAGTCATGTTTTCACCTCTGTACTACGGCCTGCTCACCTGGAAAGGTAGATCACTGTGGGCTGAGCACAGATACGTGCTGTTGCCAGCTTCACAGGAGCTCATGGCAGAGATTTTTCAGAGAATAATGGCAGACAAATATTTACATATAAAGTCTAATAAGAATAGTACTTCTCTTTAAGAAAAAAAATAAAATCTGTATCATTTCAAAGTATGTTCTTGATGGTGTATATTGTTGGAAATGAACTTTGGGGAATACTGAGAAGCTGGTGAAGCAGAAACTGAACAATAAAAGGAAAGGAGCAGAGGGGAAATTTTCTTGGTCACGTTAGGCATTGAAGGTCATAAATTCTTTAATGAAGTGAGGTTAAAAAATAATATAAGAACTACTTTGTTATTTGTAGATTATGTAAACTGTATGTAGTTTTCATTACATGCTACTCTTTTTCTTTTTTTTGTTAAAGTATCATTGCTATACAATCTTATATTGGCTTCAAATATACAACACAGTGGTTCAACAGTTACCCATATCTTTACATGCTACTCTTAATGCATCTCTTTGTGGTCTTTATAAAGTTCTCAGTTAAAGAGTAATGACATCATACCCCTCCCCCAATCAAGGATTGTTATAGAATAGATTTATAACTGTTATGATATTTTTTTTCACAAATTGAGGTGTGCTAGAAAATATATTTTTTTCAGTCTGTCTCTTTAGTTTCAGTTTAGTTTTTTGGAGCCCTCATATATTGGCTGATTGCAACAATAAAAATCTTAATCTTTTCAAGATAAACTCAGGTTATCTCAGTTTTAAACTCATTTAATTCAAGATTTTCTTCTCTAACGTCTCTCCTTTCCCCAGGAATTGGTCTAAGGTCCAGGAGATTTGGAGCATGGGAGTTGGGAAAGAGATCTGGTTCAGAATCATTTTTCTTCAGGTGGGTATCTACAAGGTTTTATAATCCTGTCTGGTCCTTAGCCATAGGCAAACCTCCTCAGTGGAGTTTTCTAGGGCATCTGTTATGGGATGTATCATGTTTTCCAAAAAGATATGTTGCAGTCCTAACCCCAGTACCTCAGAATGCACCTCATTTAGCAATAGGATAATTGCAGGTGTAATTAGTTAAGAGATAATACTGGAGTAGGGTGGACCCTTAGTCCAACATGAATCTTCTTAGAAGCAGATGGTGTGAACGCAGGAAAGGAGAAGGCCACGTACAAAGAGTGGAGTCATGCGGCTCTAGACCAAGGAATGCTGAGGGTTGCTGATGACACAAGAAGTTGAGAGAAAGGTATGGGACAGATTCTCCCTCAGAATGTTTGAGAGAAGATAGCTCTGTGACATCTTGATTTTGGACTTCAAGTCTCTAGAACTGAAAGAATAAATTTCTGTAGTTTTAGGCCAGTAGGGTTGTGGAAAAGCCTAGCAGCCTCAAGAAACTAATACAACATCCAAACTCATGCTATTTCTGTGGTGTCTTCTTAGCTTACTCGCCCACTTGCATTCAGAGATATATCCACTCCTCTCTAGGTCACTTGAGAAATGTTTGGTTGCTTCCAATGCCTGTCAAACTGTCCATCTTCCAGTGCACTTCTTTGTACTACTGCAGGGTCATGGACACTTTCTGTAGTGTTTGCCAATATCCAGGGCAATCAGGTAGGAAACCAGGTGAAAATACTCTCTGTTCCTGAATCCCCAAATCCTTCTGGTGGTATTGTAGTTTTCTTATGCCTTGCAACTCACCTAGGGGTAGAGATATGGGACAGGATCTCTTGCATGATTCCCACAGTAGTTAAGTCTTAATATTGTTCTTTGTAAGCCTTCTCCATTCCTCACATCCCTACTCTAAACTCCTTGGATTTTTGTGGGATTTTTATCTGGTCTGGGTAAACAGTAAATAATTATCTTCACCATCTGGGTCAATAAATATTCAACGTTGAATTTTCTGACATTTGGCAGGTGTTAAAGCCTAGAATTTGCCATCTTTGTTCTCTGTTATTTTATGTTCCTTTATGACATGCCCTTTTTGGACAGAGAAAGTCACCATTAAAGGAAAAGTCTGAAACTGTAAAACTCCTAGTAGAAAACATAGAGGGAAAGCTTTTTGACAGTGATTTCATGGAAATGACACCAAAAGCGTGGGCAACAAAACAAAAATAAACAAGTGGGACTACATCAGAATAAAAAATTTTGTACAACAAAGGAAAATACTTAACAGAGTGACAAGGCAACCTATGGATTGGGAGGAAAAGAATCTAATAAGGGATTAATATCCAAAATATATAAACTCCTATAACAAAACAAAACCCAGAACTCAAAACTGATAACTCAATTAAAAAATGGGCTAAGGATTTGAATAGACATTTCTCCAAATATTATACACAAATGGTCAACAGGTAAATGAAAAATTCTCCATCTCACTAATCATCGGGGAAATGCAAATCAGGACTACAATGAGATATCATCTTCACCTGTCAGGATGGTTATTTACAAAAAAACCCAGAAGACAACAAGTGTTGATGAGCATTGGAACCTTTGTTCACTGTTGATGGGAATGTAAATTGGTGCAGCCACCATGAAAAGTAGTATGAAATTTCCTCAAGAAATTAAAAATAGAACCGTCATCAGATCAGCAGTCCCACTTCTGTATATTTCTCCAAACGAATTGAAAATCAGGATCTTGAAGAGATACTAGCAGTCCCATGTTCACTGTGGAACTATTCAGCACTATTCACAATAGCTAAGATGTGGAAACAACCTAAATGTCCTACAGAACGGATAAAGAAAATGGGGTACATGCATATAATGGCATGTAATTTAGGCTTACAAAAGGAGGAAAGTTTGCAGTATGTGACAACATGGATGAACTTTGAGAACATAATGCTAAGTGAAATATGCCAGTTGCAGAAAGGCCCACACTTCATGATTTCACTTACATAAAGTTTCTACAATAATGAAATTCACCGAATTGAAGAATGGAATGTTGGTTGCCAGGACTTAGGGTAAGGAGGAAATGGGGAGATACTAATCAACAGGCAAAAAATTTCAGTTAAGAAAGATGAATAAGTAATGGGGTTGGTGGGGGGGACCTGATGAAGGGGTAGTTTAATAATCGTAATATTGCACATGTAATTGTAAATTAATGATAATAAAATAAATTATATTAAAAAATAATAATAAAAAAAAATAAAACCTGTTAAATACAAAAAAAAAAAAAAGAAAGATGAATAAGCTCTAGGATCTGTTCTACAACATTGCACTGATAGTCAACAGGTCTGGACTGCACACGTAAAAGTTTTGTTAAGGGGGTAGATCTCATGTTAAGAGTTCTTACCATAATAAAATAAAACAAAAAGGAAGAGTATAGGAAAAACTTGTCTACTAATACTTCACAATATTATTCTGATTCAGATAGGGTAGCTTCATAAGTCTTAGCTGAAAATTGGGGTCAAATTCTAAAGCTCAGGATGGATTGAGCTAAACTGCATCATGTACAGAATGCTACCTTTTAAAGATTTGATCTACCTACCTACACAGTAGGGCCATGTTTAATGAGGTTAAGAGGTGCGAGTATATGCCAGATACTGTGACTACAACCTAATTCTTAAGTTGCACACTATATTGGCTAATGTTTTCATGGATCTTGTTTTTTTTGTCAGCAAATAATGTAAGTTTCTTCCTAGCATTTTTGAGGGTTTTTGTATATTTGGTGTGTCATTCTAGGATCTTTCTGTTGTGACTTGCCTATTTCTAATTGTATTTTACCTCAGTATTACTGGGGAATCATTGGGACCTAGGACTAGTAACCAAAATAACCTTGAGAGTTATATATGCTGAATGTAACTCATCTTGATGACATAAAACTAAGTATTTTAATAATAGAACAGAATGCATACGGCTGTGGCCTCAGCACAGAAATGTGTGGTATGGTGAGGGAATGCCAGAAAAGTGTAAGATATGTACCCATATGGGGTTTACTGTCTGAGTGTGAGTGGTAGAAATGGGACATACACATCCCAGAGAGTAGAGCAGAATGAAATCACCAAGGACAGGTGATTTCTGTACAGGATACAGAATATTTCATAATAAGACAGTATTTAATACAGTGTTAATTAGGCAGCACTCAAAGGTGAGGCGAATTTAAGTGGGACAGAATAAATCTGGCCTGGAGTCACCTCCAGCTGAAGGTGACTTGAGTTGAACCTTGAATCTAGCCAGACTGCTCAGAAGAGTTTTTTTGGCAAGCTGTGAGCTGCTCCCCAAACTTGGAGGCATGGTTATGAATAGAGGAAACACTATTTGGGAGGAACATGAACAGTATGAGGCCTTTCATACAGATAGACCCTGGAAGCAAATGTCCCAGGTTCCTTTTCACATGGGCCTCAATCTCACTCACGTTAAACAATTCCAGTGTCCCAGCTAAAGACAGGCCTGCAGATCTTACCGAATGCAGATGAGGCGGTTGGAAGGGATATCTCTTCATTTACTTTCTGCTGTCCTGGTGATCTCTTCTTGTGCAGTCCCATTACTCAGGTAAAGAAAAGAAAAGTATCTCCCCAGGACACTAGGGAGCCTTACTTTGGTCTCAGTCTTGCACAGAAGGGTAGAAACATGTGGACAGTCTGACCTAAGAGATTTGAAGAAGTCACCATCCCAACGTCAGAGTGGGCAGTACTAGTTCTGTAAGTCAACCATGTTTAAAAATGGTTTCTGCTGCTCGTTCTAGTCTATTTTATATTTCATTTTTTACTTCATTCATTGTCACATCACATAATTTCCATATTTTTCATAGCCTTTGTGACTATTTTCAATTGTGTGAAAGTACCATAACTGCCAAAACATTTAGTTTTAGTTACTTGAATTGTGACTGTAATTTTTTTCCTTGCACAGATTATCAGCATTTAATGATAATAACTTTTGGCTTTTCTTGAATTCTTTCCTTTCTATATGCTACTGGACTCAGATTACTGACTTAAAATGAGAGGAAAGTTGCTTTCCAGAGTGGCCACAACAGATTACTGCTAGCCAAGTATGAGCGATTTATTGTGGCATGTTGGATTTTCTAAAGATGGCCATAAAGGTAACTCCAGTCCACATGATCTTTTCCAATATGACATTGACAATCCTCTCATGAAGAGGTGGTGCCTCTCCCCTGACTCCTTAAATCTAGGTGGGCTTGTGACTTGCTTACCAATAGAATGCAGCAGACATGAGATTGCATGATTCCTGAGGTAGGTAAGGAAAGTATTACCAAAAGACAATATAGCTTCCACTTTGTTTTCTAGAACACTCATGCTTGACACCATGAGCTGTTGTGTAAGAATCTGGGTATTAAGACCACAATGTCACAGCAATATGCCAAGCTACATGGAGATGCCACATGTAATAGACACTCCAGATTGTAATCCTAGATTTCCAGTCTCCCAGGTGCATTGCCAGACATTCATGAACCAAAGTTCAGATAATTTCAGACCCCATCCACTCAAGTCACCTCCAATCCTCCTCTGTGAAGAGCTCAGTTTCGGTAGAGCAAAGACAAACTGTCCCTGTTAAGCCCTTTCTAAATTCACAGACCCTAATCTGTGAGTAAAATAAAATGGTTTTTCTCTGTTGCTAAATTTGGGGATAATTTGTTACACACAGTATCTACTGGAAAAAAAGTTTAGCAATGATCTTGCCATGTATATGTGTTTTCATTAAAATTTTAAGCCCAAAGTTTTGTTTTTCATTGTTTCTTTAATTTGGTATTTTCTTTTACAAGTGAGAACAAGTGTATTTCTAGAAGTTAGTTTAGTATCTGCACATAGGTACAGTTTTGAATGTATTTTTGCTCATATAGCTCTTGTAATCTTAATGCTTTATTTTTCACGTATATTTGAATATACTCCCTATAAAGTATTGGTAACCATATTAGATGAAAATATGTTTTTTCAATCAAATGTTATTCCTTTAATTTTAATTTATGTTGACAGCCTTTCCTTTGTGATGGCTTCTTTTGCTTGAAAACTGAAAATCATTTCTCTAAAAATCTGATAAACATTAAGTGTGATTCCTGATAATTTCGTGTGTTCAGTTTTGATATTTTTCTTTTTTAACTCATTTGGAACTTGGTTCAATATGTGGATATTTCACATTTTATTCCCTCAATATTTACTGGTAGATATTTCTTGTCCCTTCCTTTTGGAGATTTATTTATCAAAGATTGATGTTATTTGTGAGGTAGATCTTGCTGAACTAGTCACTCTGTTTCATTAGCTGTATTTTTTTACACCATTTTGATTATTGTTGAAGGTTTATGATTCCCTCACTGTCTCTTTTTTTTTTCCAATTTCCCCTTTTGTTACTTCCAAATGAGTTTCACAATTCATTCTTTTTAAAAACAAAACAATATCTTGGATTAATTTATAGATGTAATACTATCTAAATCAATCTAAAAATCTGACACATCCTTCAAATATTAAGACAGAAAGATAGAAGTACAGCTAAATGTAACAGAACAACTAAGGTAGGGTATTCAACCCACATTTTATCCATAGTTATGATAAAAGGAGGAGGAAAAAAGAATGAATGAAGGCAAGTATTCTAGGAAGAAAACAGAATGTTAAAAGATTGGGGTGGCAAGAAAAAGTATGGTAAATTGGTGGAACTGAAAAGTAGTTTAGAATGCCAGAAGCCCTGGATGCCAGGGGTGCTGGATGGCATGAGAAGGGTGAAGAGATTGAAGAGATAAGCAGGTGTCAGATCCTGGAGGTCCCTTTAGCCACATTAAGAAGTATTCCATAGGAAAGGACTGAGGGAAGGAAGTATAGCGAGTGAGAAGGTTTCTTGTAAAAGGGCAATGAGAACTAAGGAAGGAGCCAGAATATGACAGGTTTCCGCATTAGTTTGTTTTTAAATATGGAGGAATCTGGGTGAGTCTAAATGCTGAGAGGAAGGTAGCTCAAAAAGGGAAGGGTTGAAGATTTTGAGAAACAAATATTAGAATATTGAGTTCTAATTTCTTGATTTACTAGACATGAAAGTCAGCTTAGCTGCACAGAACAAAATTTGGTAACCTTAAGCTATTACTTTTTAGCTTTTTTAGTTTGTTAAATAGACAATTTACATTGAGTCAAAAAGTCAAATGCATTAAAATGCATAAATACGTAATTCCTCTTTGCTTTTGAAGTGTCCAATTAAGAATAATCTAAAATGGACTAAATCAGAGGTGAAAAAGTTTAAAATATATTTTGAAGGTATATTGTCTTATGAAGGTAAACATTACATTTAAAATATGCATCCCTGCACTTGACGTATTTATTCATTTTCTTCAAAATGTAAATGCTTTAACACGTGTTGCAAATGTAGGGAAATAAATTAACTTTACATCAAAGAGCAAACATCCTACAAATGGCAACAAGAGACCAGTTGTATTTAAGATGTCTGATATGGCTTTATGTCTGTATTAATAATAAAATATTCTTATGCACTCTTTCTCCACATGGAAAACCCTGCTGTCCTTATTCATATACAAATAAAGCTGAATGGGAATCTTTATGCCTGTGTACCTTCCAGAAGCTTTTTTGGGAACTGATGTGATGAGAAAATTTACACTTTCTAACCATGCTTTTATACAGATATGCTTCTCACTTGTTTTGCCTCTGGAGTCCTGGATATTCTGGTGGTTTTGACAGAGTAGATCAGACACACATGTTTGCTCCAGAGCATTTAAACATACATTATTGATTCTATCTTTTGAAGGTAAAAATGCTTTCAGAAGAAACTTAGAAAACAAGTCTAAATCGATTGAATTTAAAGACCAATAGAAGTCCCTAGATATGGTTTTCACAGCAACAATTTGAATACTGAACATTTCTTTGTGTGAATAGGTAATTAATGGCTTTACTGATTCGACAAAAAATCTGTGGAGCCTGCTATGTGCTAGGTAGCTGAGAAGCAAAAAGAAAAAGAATTAGGTCAAACCATATCTCATTCTCAGCCTTTCATCTCCCACTAGGCTGCCACCAGAGTTCACAGTCTATTCAGGGTTATTAGGCTAGTAAAGAGTTTTAAGACTAATGTGATATGTGCCATAATTAATGTGGGGAAAATGTACTTCGAAAGTACAGAACAGAAGGAACTAAATTTGTCTGTTGGGATTAGATGCAGACAAGAGGGTTTTTACAGCCTGTTAAAGAGGTAGAGAAAAGGCATTTGAGTTTTATCATCAGGAATAAGAATGGCGAGTAGGATGGTTCAGGGCTTGATAGGGTAGAAGGATGCAAGGGTTGGGAGGAAGAGCGTGTATTCTGTTCAGAGGAAATAACATATAAAAACAAGAAGCTGTTAGGACATTGTGGTATTGGAGCGCTCCCTGTGGTTATCTGTGTATTAGGTCAGAAGCCCGGGGTGCCATGAAGCAGTGACAAGTTATTATGTTGCAAGAGTGGGTAGACATATGAGTATGTTTTCATGACATTGTAAGAAGTTTGAAATTTACATGGTAGTCAGTGGAGAATGTTGAATGACTGGTGATTTATATCAGACATAAACATTAGCATGAGGAAAATCACAGTGGAATCACAGGACTTGCATGACGTAAGGTAATCATTGTTTCTCTCTGCCTTTGAGAAGAACAATCCGTTGAATAAGGCATTGCAGGCAACTATTTCTTTCATGTACAAGAGGCTGGGAGATGCCCCCTTGTAACTTGTGGCATTTCATAGTCAATACTACCATGATATAACTTCACGTGCTAAATCTCATAGTTTGTAATGAATCTCATGCCTCCTGTTTTATCCTTTTGGAGATGAAGACCTCCTTTCAGCAGCTTTTAATTTACTTGAAGGCAATTTTAAAGTTATCGCTTGGACTTTTCAATTTAGAGTAAATCTCTCATTTACTTTTTTTTTCATGACATCTATGTTAACAACCCTTGAAGCCATTTTAGTTGTTATTTTCTGGATCTTTACCAGTTTCTTGACATGTTCCCTATATGTGGTAAAATAAAAAGGCATCATAGTGTTTTAATAAGATTCTAAGTGAAGTTAAACTTGGTACAAAAGATTATTCTTAGCTATTCATTTTACATTACCCTGCTGCAAGGATATGTATAATATCATGTTAGGATTTTTAAATGCAGCTCTACATTGGTGGGAGATAGTTATTTTTTATGTTTTGATCATTCTTTTTCTTTTTCTATTTATGCAGTTAAAAATATTTCAGAAACAGTCCTGTTAAGTTTTTTCTTGTTATAAATGAGTGATTTCTCTATTTTCTCCCCAGCTTTATTATGGTAAAATTGACAGATAAAATTGTAAGATACTTAAAGTGTATGCAATTTAATAACTTGATCTATGTATACATTGTGAAAGAATTCCCCCCATTGTTTAAACACTATTCTTATCTCAAGCAATAAGGTAATGGAAAGAAGACAGGTTGGGGAGATATGGGTTCAAACCATGTCTCTGTTAGATATGTTGGAAGTGAGCAAGTTAAGCTAAAAAACTTGTTTCAGAATAATTATGGAACATTTTCAAAGTGTCATAATTTGGATGTAACCTGAATGGTCGACTTTGGCTCTGTCAATTACTAGTGTGTGCCTTTCTGAATCTCTGCTTCCTCACTGGTAAGAAGAGCAACAATATCTAGTTAATACAATTGTTTGCAAATTTAAATATTTAAAAACCTTAAAGTTTCTGGTATAAAACAAAGTAAATACTTTAGTTCAATTGCTCGTTCCTCTTTTTCTCTCCCCTTTTTATAAAAACTATTAATTCTTCCCTCAGAATGAGTGTACTTTGTATACTTAAATCATCTAAATATCTGAGATAAAACATATTCATCTAAATAGCATGCTTATGAGTTCATCCTTATAGATGTCAGTAGGCAGTTCAATGAACATCCTTGCTATATCCACAATCCAAGTCCTTCCTTACTAATGACATTGCATAGTAGAGATTTGCATGTACAATAGCTTGCATTGTCCCTTAGCTTGATATACAACCAATAAGAATCACCCTATATTTGGTTAAGCCTCCAGTTTGAATCCCATTAAAGTAAGATTTCACCATATGCATTCTCAGGAGCACTATTTCCTGTGGGTAATTGATGGATATTATGGATGGGGGAGAAGTGTTGTCAAATAAATTGTGGAAATGGGAAATGCTGGAATAAACAAAGTTAAAGAGGTTTCTGCCTTCCGGGATTTCTCAGAGCTGTTAGCATACTCACCTGTGCTGAGAATCTGAAAGAGTGTACTGTAGTGTGCAGCATTTACAAAGTAACTAATTGAACTTGGATTTCTTTTTCCATGGAGATCCTCAAGAAATAATAGAAAACACTTGGAAAATACCAAGTTACTGATACTCAGTTAGTTGCAGTATTTTCCAATCTTGGTTCAAATGCCTATTCATTCATACATTCAGTAAACATGTATTTAGCCTACAACATTTATTGATTGAATGCTTTGTGACTAAGTAACACTTCAAGCCAGTTTATGTAACACACAATTATAGTTTAATATTTAGAAAGTAATTGAATTAGTAATTTGAAACTATAAATGTATAATAAAAATATATATTACATTTAAAAAATATTTCTTACATTCCTGTTTGGTGGTAAAAATTCAGTATTCTAGCAGTAGTCTTCAAACTTGCTTTATTGTGCCCTCAGTTCTTCACACATTAAATATGCTTGTTTATTTATAAGTCATATGCATGTATGGGTTAATACATCATATATTATGGATCATGCATGGAATTCAGATGTTTTAAAAGGATGAGATGAAAAGTAAATAGAAATAGAAATTCTAATATTTTCTTCCTGGATTTCAGTGGATCACTTTGTCAACCTTTGGGCTGTGTCCCTCTCTTTTGTGTGTGTATGTGTGTGTGCACCTCTCTTTGGAGACAATTATCATTAAAGGAGCAAAGAAGGAAGCGGATCTAATCATACTACTGACTTGGAGGAAGTATTCTTTTTCAGTCATTATATTTGTCATGATTTATTAAAGAGTAAATTTAGATTTGACACTATTGTAAGCAGTTCATGAAAAAAAGATAAAGTAACAAACTTTTTTTTTTATTTCCATAAGCTTACTCTGATTGAAGGAAATGAACAGTAACAGCGATATCAGTTTAGAAGGTGGCATTCTTGGATTAGTTTATTATTTATTTATTTATTTATTTATTTGGCTATCATTAATGTACAATTACATGTGCAACATTATGGTTACTAGACTCTCCCTATTATCAAGTCCCCACCACATACCCCATTACAGTCACTGTCCATCAGCATAGTAAGATGCCATAGAATCACTACTTGTCTTCTCTGTGTTATACTGCCTTCCCTGTGTCCCCCCCCGACATTATATGTGTTAAACACAATGCTCCTTTTTCCCCCTTATCCCTCCCTTCCCACCCATCCTTCCCAATCCCTTTCCCTTTGGTAAAGTCAGTCCATTCTGGGTTCTGTGAGTCTGCTGCTGTTTTGTTTCTTGGATTAGTTTTATTAAGATTATCAAATATTTGTAGAATATTTATCATATGCTAAATTGTAGGCATCAGGAATACAGAAGTAAGTGATGACTCTCATCCTTGAGGAGCTTTTATACACCAAAGACATGCCAGTTTAATAGTGTCTTTTCAGAACAAAGGGAAGTGTATATTATATTTTGAGTAGGACCTCTTTTTATCAAATGATTGTGTAATGTAGAGCATTCTAGACCAAATAATCCTAAAATTTATATGGAATCCCAAAAGACTCCGAATAGTCAAAGCAATCTTGAGAAAGAACAAAGCTGGGGGTATCATGCTCCCTAACTTCAAGCTATACTACAAAGCCACAGCAATCAAAACAATGTGGTATTGGCACAAGAATAAATAACACATAGATCAATGGAACAGAATAGAGAACCAGAAATAGACCCAGGCATATATAGTCAATTAATATATGACAAAGGAGGCAAGAATATATGATGGGGAGAAGACACTTTCTTTAGTAAATGGTGTTGGGAAGCTGGACAGCTACATGCAAGAGAGTGAAACTGAATTATTCCCTAACACCATACACAAAAATAAACTCTAAATAGATTAAAGACCTAAATATAGGACATGAAACCATAACTCTTTTAGAAGAAAACATAGGCAGGAATCTGTTGAACATCAGCATAAATAATTTTTTTCTGGCTATGTCTCCCTGGGTAAGGGAAGCAAAAGCAAAAATAAACAAGTGGGATTAAATCAAACTAAAAATCTTCTGTACAGTAAAGGAACCCATCAACAAAACAAAAAGGCAGCTTACTGTATGGGAGAATATATTCATAAATGACACATTCAATAAAGGGTTAGTATCCAAAATATATAAAAACTCATTTGACTCAGCACCAGGAAACCAAATAACTCAATTAAAAAATGGGCAGAGGGCCTGAATAGACATTTTTCTAAAGAAGACATACAGATGGCCAACGGGCACAATAAAAGATGCTCCACATCACAAACTATCAGGGATATGCAAATAAAAACCACAATGAGCTATCACCTCATACCAGTCAGAATAGCTACTACCCAAAAGACAAGAAATAACAAGTCTTGGCAAGGATGTGGAGAAAAGGGAACCTTCCTGCACTGTTAGTGGGAATGTAAATTGGTCCAGTCACTATGGAAAACAGTATGGAGGTTCCTCAAAAACTAAACATAGAAATACCATACAACCCAGTAATTCCACTTCTGGGTATATATCTGAAGAAAACAATATCACTGATTTGAAAAGATATGTGCATTCCTATGTTTATTGCCGAGTTATTTACAATAGCCAAGTTATGTAAGCAACCAATGTGCCCATCAATAGGTGAATGGATAAAGCGTAAGTATACAATGGAAAATTATTCAGCCATAAAAAAGAAAGAAGAAATCTTGCCAATTGTAACAACATGGATGGACCTAGAGGGTCTGATACTAAGTGAAATAAGCCAGGGAGAAAAAGACAAATACCTTATGGTTTTACTTATATGTGGAATTTAACAAAACAAAACAAACTAGCAGAACAGAAACAGACTCACAGACACTGAGAAAGGATTGGTGGTTAGCATGGGGAAGGGGTATAGTTGGGTGAAATAGATGAAGGGGATAAAGAGGCATAGAATCTCAAGCATAATATAAATTAATCATGGGGATGAAAGTACAGCATTAAGAGTACAGCCAATATTCTAACATCATTCTATGTTGACAAATAGGAACTACACTAGTTGGAGTGAGCATTTAATAATAAATTTAGCTGTTGAATCACTATGTTGTATACTTGAAACCAACAAAATATTGCATATCAACTATATGGTAATAAAATATAATAGTAGAGAAAAACAGTGCCCAAATCCACTCTCACCTCGTCTACTGCTCAGAGCCCATGGATTCTGTTTACTTCATCCAACAGTTCATTGGCAGACTGCTATTCAGCACCTACTGTGGATCAGACCCTCATTGTGCAAAGAATACTGCAGAGAACAAGACTGGAAGTTCGAGTGGAATGAAGAACTAAGAGGTCTCAAAACCAGCACTCCCACTTCTGGATATAAAATCAATTCTTAAAGAGATATCTGTGCTCCCATGTTCACTGAAGTATTATTCACAACAGCCAAGATATGGAAACAACCTAAGTGTCCATCTGTGGATGAATGGATAAAGAAAATGTGGTATATATGCCTATATAATAATATATTATTCAGCCATATAAAAGAAGAAATTCCTGCCATTTGTAACAACATGGAGGACATTATGCTAAGGAAATGAGCCAGACCCAGAAAAGCAAATGGTGTATGATCTCACTTATATGTGGAATCTAAAAAAGTCAAACTTATAAAATCAAAGATTAGAATGATGATGATTACCAGGGAGGGGTTGGGGAGTGGGGGAAATGGAAAGATGTTGGTCAAAGGGTACAAAGTTTCAATTATAAAATGAGCAAGCAAACAAACAAAAAATCCCCAAATGATTGTGGGGAAAGGGGTCAGTTTGCTGGGAATGATCCCAGAACTCTCTTGCTGTTCATGATTCTTATGTGAGACTTGGTTTCACCAATCCTACTTGTTTCTGGGTACTGCTTTCTTCTTTCCACCTATTTAATGCCTAAGGCCTCGTCTATCCTCCAATGCTGTTGCTAGTGATTGCTTTGCCATTTCTCCTCATCACCTGCTCTCTTTGGTCTCAGTGGATTAGCCATTCAAACTTGTTTCCTTGTCAATTACTGCCATGTTGTTCACTTACCAGGAGTCCCTCATTTCATCTTTTGTGAGGATTACCATAGCATATTATTACTTTAAATACATTTTATTTCACCAAGTCCCTAAATTCTAACAGATGTCCACTTACATTTCCATCACCTATAGTCTTCATTAGAATTACTTAAGTGCATGTGACTTTAGAACTTTTCAAAATGTATTTGATATCTTTGTTTTATTATGCACTCATATTTGTATACATGTAACAGCTTAGCAATGGAGGGATGTATGCAACCCATAGAAGGATTTCTCAGGTTTCTAGCTTTATTTTTCTGAAACATTTCACATCAAACAGAGTTTTAATTGTATTGGCTCTAAGTGAATGTAAACCAAGTTAGTACTGAACCAGCAGATGGAAAAATCCTTATCACTGAACAATGAAACAACTTGAATTCTTTTTTTCCCCTTTTGCCATCTGGTATCTGTACTCATATTTGAAACATTAACCATTCAAGAAAGAGTTGTTTTCTGCATCCAATAGTCAAAAGCTTTCTCTGAAGACTGGTGCTTATCTTTTCAGAAAAAAAAAGATAAAATGCTACAAATAGAAATGGAGCCCTGAACTAATATTTGACAGTCATGTAAAAGCTTAAGAAAATGCAGAGTACAAAGTGAGTCTAAGGAGATGCCATTTTCAATTTATTTTTATAGTAATTTTGCATTACTTGTAAAGGTTACTAATCTAAATCCAGTAGAACAAACCCTGCTCACTGTTTACTTGTTATAGGCAGGATGACATTATTCTAAACACAGAAAAATGAATATAACCCTTGTTCACAACCTATTGCTATTTTTTTCTGAATTGTAGCGAATAGGAATTTTTTTTCATGCGACCCCCAAATTATCAGTAGTCATATGGTTTCTGTAATGGTCAAATGCTTCTAAGAAAACATCTAGAAAAGTATTCACTTTGGAAGTAACAACATAATACATTAACCTCCAGTTATTCAAATAACCTGTGGATCAACTTTCTCTTTGGATGGCCTACTTGTTAGGGGATGAAAGCCAGAGGGACTCAAATAGTTTAAATATTATTTTAAATACTAGCCTAAGGAATTATCTCTGTAACATTCAAAACTTCAGACCGCCAAGAGTCAAGCATTACAATATCTCGTAGCAATGGCTTTTAGATTTTCTGGTGTTTTCATTATGTATAAAACTGTTTATCTCTTTTTTTCATGAGATTTTCTCGTATAAACAAAACATAAACAAATAATGTGATAGTTCTATTGTACTTGAAGTCAGATTACTCATCTCAGCTTAGATCTTTGAGCATGTCGGATATTTGCTGTCACTTCTCAGATCGGCTTGCCTTTGAAGACTATTTCTCCCTGTGGTTGTGCTTTCCATTTGGGGACCTTCCAGCAATGCCTTGATTTTTGATTAAATGGACCAGTTCCAGAAGTTCATTTTGTGTGGGCGGCAAAGGTGATACTATAAATTATTCTTTAGATTTATAAATAATTTTTCATAGAACCATCGGTCTTTGATCAAAGTCTAGGAAGATTACAAATAACACTCACTAGGTTAAAGTTAAGTGCTTTCTTGTATAAACTTGGATCCTCATGCTTCTGTGTAATTTAACTCTGGTTTATTTGGCTTTAAGACAGACACTGTATCTTTCTATTTGGTCTTTCAGGTGTTGAAGCGCTTTTGGGTGCAGAGATATGCTCAGCTTAATCCTGTACAGGCAGAGGAGGCCTCCCAGGGGATGTGAGCTATAGTCCCTGCCTTGGAATGCTGTCTTCCCCACATGAGCTCTGACAGTGGTGAGTCTGAGAACTTTTCCTTCTGAAATGGTGTCTTTTGCTCACTACTTTTGTGCCTTGACATGCCTGTTACCTCTAATAAATCATCTCACTTTCAGTTTCTTTGTTCAGTGCTGCCAATGAAGTTTTCTCTGCTTAATTCTCTCCTTCGTGACCTCTGCCTACTGAGCTCCTATCACTCTATGAATTATTCCTCCTTCATGTGGACTTTCAGTATCTACCCTCACAGAATTCCAACTTTGTCCACATCTTGCATTCAGTCCCACCGCAGAGAGTGTGCGGTTGGGCCCATGGGGCACCGTGCAGGAGAGAGTGCCCCTGTTGCCCCACATCAAAGGCCAGTGGTCTTAAAGTATCTTTCTGTCAAGTACTCACCTGGCATTAGAACATAGCAAAAACCAGAAACACTACCAAGGCCATTATTTACTTGTCATTTAACTTATTCAGCATCAGGAACTCAGATTACTGCTGTCTCCACCCTGGGAGGCAGGTATCATTCTTATCCGTTTTATAGATATGGAAACAAAGACTCCAGAGAAGTTAAACTGATGGAACTAGGACTCAAACCCAGCTCTATCTAACTTAAAAACCCATACATTTAACTACTATAACACGGCAGAGGTCACAGTATTATGTTATTCAAAGCCCAGGGACCTTTGGAAATGGATGCCCTCAGAAGGGCCTTTCGGGGATGGTAGATGCTGGGGCTTTCTGGGAAGGGTGTTTTCACCAACAGGCACTTCTCAGCACACATCATTTCCTGGCAGCACACTAGAGACTAGCATATCTATCCTATTAAATGCAATTTCTTGGTGGATTGAAGATGTGAAACAAAGCTCTTTTAAACTTCAAAGCAATTGTGTAGTGATAGAAGTGGTACTGGGCATGGAATAGTAGGACCTGGTTCTTATACTCTAGTCCTGGAACTACTGACCTTTAAATTTTGGACAAATTGCTCAGTCTTACTTTATTCATCTTAAAAATAGGGTTGATTGTGTAGACTTAATTTTTAAAAAAATTAGTTATTTTTATAAAGGGCTTGGCATTTTATAGGAATTGAGTATATATTAATGGCTTGTTTCTTATTTTTTTAAAGAAAGACTATATCTGGCCACTTGAAAAAAAAAAAGAAAACCTCTTAACTGAAGTATAACACTCACAGAAAAGTGCAGAAATAATAAGTGTTCAGCTGAATTAATTATCTCAAAATGAACTCATTTGTGAAACCACATCCCTACTCAAGAAATAGAACACTGCCAGTACCTTTGAAGCTCTACTCATGTCCGCTCCCAACCATTCTCTTTCTTAGAAGTAACTACTATTCTGATATCTAATACCATACATTTGTTTTTGCCTGCTTTTTTTTAGCTTTATGTAAATAAAATTATAGATAATGTATTTTCTTTTGCCTGGCCTCTTTTGCTAGATTATGTTTGTGAGATTCATTTCTGTTTCTGCGGGTGGGTATGGTTTTGTTAATTTTGATGGCTATAGTGAATTTCATTATATGAATGTATCACAGGTTTATTTATTTCATAGTTGGTGGGCATTTGGGTTGTTTACAGTTTTCAGTAACTGTAAATAATGTTAGTATGAATGTTGCATATGTCTTTTGGTTAATATGTGCATATGTCAAGTTGCTAGGTCACTAGGTGTTGGTGTCTTTAACCAGAGTAGGTAATACAGAGCTTCTTTCCAAAATGGTCTTCCATTTCTGCCAATAGGGTATGCTTGTTGTTCCTAAGACTAACCAGTCCTTAGTACTTTCTTTTATTATTATTATTATTATTTGTTGTATTAAGGTATTATTGATATACACTCTTATGAAGGTTTCACATGAAAAATAATGTGGTTACTACATTTACCCATATTATCAAGTCCCCACCCATACCCCAATGCAGTCACTGTCCATCAGTGTAGTAAGATGCCACAGATTCACTTTTTGCCTTCTCTGTACTACACTGTTTTCCCTGTGACCCCCCACACTATGTGGACTAAACAAAATACCCCTCAATCCCCTTCTCCCACCCTCCCTACCCACACTCCCACACCCCTCCACTTTGGTAACCACTAGTTCCTTCTTGGAGTCTCTGAGTCTGCTACTATTTTGTTCCTTCAATTTTGCTTTCTTGTTATACTCCACAGATGAGGGAAATCATTTGGCACTTGTCTTTCTCTGCCTGGCTTATTTCACTGAGCATAATATCCTCCACTCCATCCATGTTGTTGCAAATGGTAGGGTTTGTTTTTTCTTATGGCTGAATAGTATTCCATTGTGTATGTGTACCACTTCTTCTTTATCCATTCCTCTACCGATGGACACTTAGGTTGCTTCCATATCTTGGCTATTGTAAAAAGTGCTGCAATAAACATAGAGGTGCATATGTCTTTTTGAATCTGAGAAGTTGTATTCTTTGGGTAAATTCCAAGGAGTGGGATTCTTGGGTCAAATGGTATTTCTGTTTTTAGTTTTTTGAGGAACCTCCATATTGCTTTCCACAATGGTTGAACTAGCTTACATTCCCACCAGCAGTGTAGGAGGATTCCTCCTTTGCCACATCATCGCCAGCATTTGTTGTTCTTAGTCTTTTGGATGCTGGCCATCCTTACTGGTGTGAGGTGATATCTCATTGTGGTTTTAATTTGCATTTCCCTGATGATTAGTGATGTGGAGCATCTTTTCATGTGTGGTTGGCCATCTGAATTTCTTCTTTGGAGAACTGTCTCTTCATATCCTCTGCCCATTTTTTAATCGGGTTATTTGCTTTTTGGGTGTTGAGGCATGTAAGTTCTTTATATATTTTGGATGTTAACCCCTTGTTGGATATGTCATTTACAAATGTATTCTCCCATACTGTAGGATGCCTTTTTGTTCTGTTGATGGTGTCATCTGCTGTACAGAAACTTTTTAGTTTGATGTAGACCCATGAGTTCATTTTTGCGTTTGTTTCCCTTGCCCGAGGAGATGCATTGAGGAAGAAGTTGCTCATGCTTATACTCAGGAGATTTTTGCGTATGTAGTCTTCTAAGAGTTTTATGGTTTCATGACTTACATTCAGGTCCTTGATCCATTTCGAGTTTACTTTTGTGTATGGAGTTAAACGATAATCCAGTTTCATTCTTTTGCAAGTAGCTGTCCAGTTTTGCCAACACCAGCTGTTGAAGAGGCTGTCATTTCCCCATTGTATGTCCATGGCTCCTTTATCATATATTAATTGTCCATATATGGTTGGGTTTATATCAGGGCTCTCTAGTCTGTTCCATTGGTCTATGGGTCTGTTCTTGTGCCAGTACCAAATTGTCTTGAGTACTGTGGCTTTGTAGTAGAGCTTGAAGTTGGGGAGCATAATCCCCCCAGCTTTATTCTTCCTTCTCAGGATTGCTTTGACTATTCGGGGTCGTTTGTGGTTCCATATGAATTTTAGAACTATTTGCTCTAGTTCGTTGAAGAATGCTGTTGATATTTTGACAGGGATGAACTGAATCTGTAGATTGCTTTAGGCAAGATGGCCATTTTGACAATATTAATTCTTCCTATCCATGAACACAGGATGTGTTTCCATTTATTGCTATCTTCTTCAATTTCTCTCATGAGTGTCTTGTAGTTTTCAGACTATAGGTCTTTCACTTCCTTGGTTAGGTTTATTCCTAGGTATTTTATTCTTTTGATGCGATTGTGAATGGAATTGTTTTCCTGATTTCTCTCTCTGCTAGTTCATTGTTAGTGTATAGGAATGCCACAGATTTCTGTGTATTAATTTTGTATCCTGCAACATTGCTGAATTCAGATATTAGATCTAATAGTTTTGGAGTGGATTCTTTGGAGTTTTTTTATGTACAATATCATGTCATCTCCAAACAGGGACAGTTTAACTTCTGCCTTGCCAGTCTGGATGCCTCTTATTTCTTTGTGTTGTCTGATTGTCGTGGCTAGGAGCTCCAGTACTGTTAAATAGAAGTGGGGAGAGTGGGCATCCTTGTCTTGTTCCTGATCTTAAAGGAAAAGCTTTCATCTTCTCACAGATAAGTATAATGTTGGCTGTGGGTTTGTCATATATGGCCTTATGATGTTGAGGTACTTGCCCTCTATACCCATTTTGTTGAGAGTTTTTATCATGAATGGATGTTGAATTTTGGCAAATACTTTTTCAGCATCTAAGGAGAAGATGATGTGGTTTTTGTCCTTTTTGCTGATGTGGTGGATGATGATGGATTTTCGAATGTTGTACCATCCTTGCATCCCTGGAGTAAATGCTACTTGATCATGATGGATGATCTTTTTGATGTTTTTTTGAATTTGGTTTGCTAATATTTTGTTGAGTATTTTTGCATCTATGTTCATTAGGGATATTGGTCTTTAATTTTCTTTTTTTGTGGTGTCTTTGCCTGGTTTTGGTATTAGAGTGATGGTGGCCTCACAGAATGAGTTTGGAAATATTCCCCCTTCTTCTACTCTTTGGAAAACTTTAAGGAGGATGGGTATGAGGTCTTCACTAAATGTTTCATAAAATTCAGTGGTGAAGCCGTCTGATCCAGGGGTTCTTTTCTTAGGTAGGTTTTTGCTTACCAGTTCAATTTCGTTGCTGTAATTGGTCTGTTCAGATTTTCTGTTTCTTTCTGGGTCAGCTTTGGAAGGTTGTATTTTTCTAGAAAGTTGTCCATTTCTTCTAGATTATCCAGTTTGTTAGCATACAATTTTTCATAGTTTTCTCTAATAATTCTTTGTATTTCTGTGGTGTCCGTCGTGATTTTTCCTTTCTCATTTCTGGTTCTGTTTATGTGAGTAGACTCTCTTTTTTTCTTGATAAGTCTGGCTAGGGGTTTATCTATTTTGTTTATTTTCTTGAAGAACCAGCTCCTGCTTTCATTGATTCTTTCTATTGTTTTATTCTTCTCAATTTTATTTATTTCTGCTCTAATCTTTATTATGTCAGTCCTTCTACTGACTTTGGGCCTCATTTGTTCTTCTTTTTCTAGTTTCATTAATTGTGAGTTTAGACTGCTCATATGAGATTGTTCTTCTTTCCTGAGGTAGGCCTGTATTGCAATATACTTTCCTCTTAACACAGCCTTCACTGTGTCCCACAGATTTTGCGGTGTTGAATTATTGTTGTCCTTTGTCTCCATATATTACTCGATCTCTGTTTTTATTTGGTCATTGATCCATTTATTATTTAGGAGCATATTGTGAAGCTGCCATGTGTTTATGGGATTTTTCATTTTCTTTGTGTAATTTATTTCTAGTTTCATACCTTTGTAGTCTAAGAAACTGGTTGGTACAATTTTAATCTTTTTGAATTTGGTGATGCTTTTTTTGTGGTCTAGTATATGATCTATTCTTGAAAATATTCCATGTGTACTTGAGGAGAATGTGTATTCTGCTGCTTTTGGGTATAGAGTTCTGTAGATGTCTGTTAGGTTCATGTGTTCTATTGTGTTGTTCAGTACCTCTGTCTCCTTACTTATTTTCTGTCTTGTTGATCTGTCCTTCAGAGTGAGTGTAGTGTTGAAGTCTCCTAGAATGAATGCATTACATTCTATTTCCCCTTTTAATTCTGTTACTATTTGTTTCATATATGTAGGTGCTCCTGTGTTTCGATGCATAGATATTTATAATGGTTATATCTTCTTGTTGGATTGACCCTTTTATCATTATGTAATGTCCTTCTTTGTCTCTTGTGACTTTCTTTGTTTGAAGTCTATTTTGTCTGATACAAGTACTGCAACTCCTGCTTTTTTCTCCCTGTTAGCTGTATGAGATATCTTTTTCCATCCCTTCACTCTTAGTCTGTGTATGTCTGCATTTAAAGTGAGTCTCTTGCAGGCAGCATATAGATGGGTCTTGTTTTTTTATCCATTCAGTGACTCTATGTCTTTTGATTGGTGCATTCAGTCCACTTATATTTAGAGTGATTATCGATAGGTATGTAGTTATTTGCATTGCAGGCTTTAGATTCTTGGTTACCAAAGGTTCAAGGTTAACTTTCTTAGTATCTAAGAGTCTAACTTAACTCACTTAATATGCATTACAAACACAATCTAAAGGTTCTTTTTTTTTCTTCCTCCTTCATTCTTTATATATTAAGTATCATATTCTGTATTCTTTGTCTATCCCTTGATTGACTTTGGAGATATTTTAATTTTTGCATTTGCTTAGTAATTAGCTGTACTACTTTCTTTACTGTAGTTTATTACCTCTGGTGACAGCTATTAAACCTTAGGAACACTTCCGTCTATAACAGTCCCTCTAAAATACACTGTAGAGATGGTTTGTGAGAGGTAAATTCTCTCAGCTTTTGCTTATCTGGAAATTGTTTAAGCCCCCCTTCAAATTTAAATGATAATCTTGCCAGATAAAGTATTCTTGGTTTAAGGCTCTTCTGCTTCATTGCATTGCATACATCATGTCACTCCCTTCTGGCCTGTAAGGTTTCTGTCGAGATGTCTGATGATAGCCTGATGGGCTTTCCTTTGTATGTGATCTTATTTTTTTTCTCTGGATGCTTTTAATAGTCTGTCCTTATCTTTGATCTTTGCCATTTTAATTACTATATGTCTTGATGTTGTCCTCCTTGGGTCCCTTGTGTTGGGAGATCTGTGCATCTTCATGGCCCGAGAGACTATCTTCTTCTCCAGATTGGGGAAGTTTTCAGCAATTACCTCCTCTATGACACTTTCTATCCCTTTTTCTCTTCTTCTTCTAGTACCTCTATAATGTGAATATTGTTGTGTTTGGATTGGTCACACAGTTCTCTCAATATTCTTTCACTCTTAAAGATCCTTTTTTCTGTGTCTCAGCTTCTTTGTATTCCTCTTCTCTAATTTCTATTTCATTTATTGTCTCCTCCACTGTATCCAGTTTGCTTTTAATACCCTTCATTGTGCTCTTCAACAATTTAATCTCTGACCAGAATTCATTCCTGAGTTCTTGAATATCTT
This sequence comes from Smutsia gigantea, assembly GCA_032199065.1. Taxonomy (NCBI): domain Eukaryota; kingdom Metazoa; phylum Chordata; class Mammalia; order Pholidota; family Manidae; genus Smutsia; species Smutsia gigantea. Next base: position 13,925 of record JAVSCE010006020.1, on the reverse strand, counting down.
TCCGTACCTCCATGAGCATTTTAATGATTTTTATTTTGACCTCCCTTTCAGGAAGAGTCATGAGGTCGATGTTATTTAAATCTTTCTCAGGAGTGGTATTAATAATTTTACTCTGAGCCAGTTTCCTTTGGCATTTCATATTTGTGAATGGCGCCCTCTAGTGCCCAGAAGCTCTACTCCTTGGAGCTGCTCAGCCCCTGAAGCAATGTTGGGGGTTTCAGGGGAGTGGTATTGGTGCCTGGGGGGAGGAAAGTGCTGTTTCCTGCTACCCAGGTGTTATGCGTGTCTCCACTGGCTGAACCAGTGGGCCAAGCACACAGGTTTAAGCCTCTATGCTTTGCCTTTGTAGTTGCTGTAGAGAGATCTTCCCTCTGGCTGGCCTAACACCAGGGTAGAGTTTGCCGGTTTGCAAGCCAGGTGGGGCTGGCCTGGAGAAAGGCGCAGTAGGCTGCATATCACGGAGGGTGTCCTTGGAGCTTTGTAGGCAGCCAGGGAGCTGGAGCACCTGAAGATCGTCTAAGGAGGAAGATTTCTTTTTTCTCCTTAAATATGAGAGTCTATATGGCAAACTCCCAACCTGCTGGGCAGAGTGCACCTGGACAATTTTGTCTACCTGTCTTCTCTCCTGAGCAGTAAGTTCTGTGCAATCCGTGCTCCTTTCGCAGCCCTCTTGCTAAGGGCTTCCTTGTTAGGAAGTCTCTCAGACTGTCCACCTTTCTTTTGTCCCAGAGCAGCTGGATATGGATCCCTGCCTTCCACAAGCGTCTGGAATCTCAGTCTCTCCAGGAATTCTGCCTGTCTTAGCTTTCCAATCCCATAATCACGAGAGTATCAATGCAAGCACCATGAAATGTAGGTTTGTGCTCCCAGAGCAGATCTCCGGAGTTAGGTATTCAGCAGTCCCAGGCCTCCACTCCCTCCCTGCTCCATTTCTCTTCCTCCCACTGGTGAGCTGGGATGGGGGAAGGGCTTGGGTCTTGCTGGACCACAGCTTTGGTACATTACCCTGTTCTGTGAGGTCTGCTCTTTTCTCCAGGTGTATGCAGTCTGGTGCAGTCCTGTTTCCTTTTGCTCTTTCAGGATTAGTTTTATTAATTATATTTTCGTATTGTATGCTGTTTTAGGAGGAAGCCTGTGTCTCACCTCTCACAGCGCAATCTTTAATCCCAGTCCTTAATACTTTCTGTTATTTGAATTGTGATGAGTTTGTAAAGTTATGTCTTTACCTTTTTTTGACTATGGGTGAGCCTGTTTTTCTATGTTTATTCAATACTTGGATATCCTTTTCTGTAAAATTCTTATTCATAGTCCTTTCCCATCTTTTCTATTAAGTTTTGGCTTTTTCTTACTGATAGTTTGAATTTCTTGATTCATTTTCTATAAGAACCCTTTCTTGATTATATGTGTTACAGATACAGTCTTCTAGGCCATTGCTTGAGTTTTCACTTTTTAAAATTGTATCTTTTAATGAAAAAAATTATTATTTTTAATGTTGTCCAGCTTATCTTTTCTTTGATTAGTGCCCTTTGTCTTCTGTTTGGGGAGTATTTGTTGCCCTAAAATCACCTAGAAGATATTTACTTGCATTACCTTTTAGAAGCTTTATTGTTTTTACTTTCATATTTATAATGACAATTCTCCTGACATGGATTTTAGTGTATGGCATGAGAAAGGAGTTCATTACATTCCTCTGTGCTTTTCTGATCCTATGTTCTCTTCCCTTTGTGGAAACAAGTGGGACTATGGCCTGAGGAGGATATAACTCTTTCTTCACACATTCATGGTCCTAGTGAGTCCTTCCACAGAGTACCACATTTTCCCCAATTTACCCTCCCCAATTTTTCCTGAGCATATTTGAAATATAGGATGGTTCTTAAATAACTTTTCAGTATTCTAGCTCCTTTAGGAGATTAAGACAAGAACATTCTACAATATCCCTGAGTAGAAAATAGCAGTTAAAACAGAAAACAGTGATTTAGTGACAGAGATGCAGGTCTTTCTTTCTTTTCTAAATTCCTCCCATTATACTTTGCCATTTAGTCTCAAGCCCAGAATAACTTTCAGGACCTGAACTTAATCAGCAATGATAACTATTCAATTTGATGGTGAACAAGAGGAAAGCATCAAGGCGGCTTCCCCATATTTTATAGCAGGACTTAATAGGCCTACTGAAACACAGTGTTTCTTTTTAGCTGTAGAAGAACAAGGCTACTTCAGTGCTTGCTGCCATCTTTTTGTTTTGAGAAGAGCATTTCCATGGCTAGCCAAAACGTTATTACAGCAAAGGTTATATTGTATTATATTATCGGCAGATACTCTATGATGGGATAGTCACCCTTTAGCTCTTCTTTGGTGTTGCTGCTTTATGTTCCAAACCCAGCACTGTCTGAACTCAAGCCTTTGGTTCAGCAATGAAAATCTGTAGTGAATGCACAAGTGGTGGTTTGCACTGAGGCCTTGCACACATTTCTCACAAACCATGTTGTCATTTCTGCCATCTTCTGTACCTGTGCTATCGTGATTTCAATGCAACAGTTTTGTGTTTCTCTCAACAGTGGCATTTTATTTTATTTTTTAAAATTGTACTTAAAAATTACAAATATATTTTTCTTTTTTTACTTTGCTTTTTAATGATGACCAAAAAGGAATGGCTATCCAAGGAGCAAGGCTTGAGTGAATCTGCCAGAAGCTAGACCCATCCACGGTTTACATCCTTCTCTAATTTTATGGCAGAGTGCTGTTTTCATGTCTCTGCAGTTTGCAGTTTTTGAAGGGCATGTTAATAAACGTGCATTCTCAGGAAGATAGGGAAAGGTCAACTAGTGCTTCTTAACTAATTTTAAAAAAGTTCTGGCTTCTACAGTTGTGTTGGTATGTGCACAGACATAATTGTTAAGAGCTCACCCTACAACTTAGTCAAAAATAATGTGCTTTTTCTCTAGCACTGGCCTTTTAAAATGTCAGAAACTTTGTTAATTCCAAACCAATTATTTTCACATTTTTCAAAGAATAAATTCACACTAGTCATATGTATCTCTATGTTGAGATACAATAAAAAACATATATGTATATACACATACATACATATGCACATGTTTACTCATAACTTTGATTTCTATGTCCGATGCCATTGTTCACACTACTTTAATTTAATATGTGCAAGATGGGTCAATGTTAAATGCTGGTGGTAAAAAGGTAAGTAAGACAGGGATCCTGATCTTAAAGAAATTCTAATCTGTATAGAGTATGTATACCGATCAAAAGGTAAGCTGTGACCTACAGTATTTTCACTTTGAATATTCAGAAAATACTATTTAAAATGTAAAAATTATGGCCAGGCTGCTCTGAAAAATCCCCCCAGTTCTGACTCTATATCATGTTCTGGGTGTAAATTTCTGATAGAATAAAAAGAATATCTCTGCTCTCAAGGTACTCAAAAGCTAATATGCTGTAATTTCTCACTTAGCATATATTTAAAATCATAAGGCTAGTGAGGCAGAGCAGGTAATTTTTTTTCTTACTGCCTCCACTTAATCTTGCTGGTTTGATTTATTCTTTTCCTTCATAACTTCTCAGAGTTAAAGCACCATTGTATCTAGGATTTTAAATGTTTTCTATTCTGGTATTAAGTAAATACATTACTTTTATTAGGCTTGGGAGTAAAGTGCTCATAGACAATCATTCATTACGAAAAAGATTGCCAGGTGGAAAGTTCTTGCATCCATTGAATTCTGTGTTTAAGTATGGCTTCCTCCAGCCAGTGAACTATATTAAATCTTTGATACCACTGCCTATCTGGTGTGGCTTTTGATGTAGGGACATCAAACTAAACTTGTGCATTATTTTGTAATAGTGTGATATTTTTCATTTTCTCTGTTTTTTGGCTAAGCAATGATCAAGTAGATGGGTTATTCATGTTAATATTTTGTAGGATCTAGATATTTAAATACTAAGAATAAGCATGGACAACAACAGAAAGTCTCTGATCGTTATATTATTAAGTGTCCCATAAATTACAATGCAAGATCAAAGATGCCAGTTCTTCACAAAATAATTAATGGGCTTGATGTAATTCTCCTCCAAATATTAATATGAATATTTGGAACATGACAAAATCATGTCAAAAGTCACCCAGGAGAGGGAAAAATCAAGAAGTGCTAAAATAATATTGACAAAGTAATGTTAGGAAACTTGCCCCATGAGCTATTAAACACTACATTAATTCAATGGGTAAAAACTGTGTTGTAAGTCAATCTAATTTCTCTATAGATATGTGCAATTTTAATAAGTATGTTGATAGATATAATATTTAAATATCTTTCTACCTACCTATGTACCTATATCCTAATTCTAACATTCAAATCTATCTCTATCTAGTCACCTATCTACCCTTTAGATATATTTGGAACATTTACCAAGAAAATATGCAGAAACCATATAAGAGTTTCTAAGAATTTTATTGAGTGATATAAAATATTGTTAAATTATGTTTCTACATAGGAAAAGGCGTGTAGGATAATATAAACTTCTTTTATGTACTTTGTAGTACACTGCCTACCACAGAAAGTGGGCATTCAACAAATGTTTCTTAAATAAATGAATATTTTTAAAGTCTGGTATTTTGTAATCAGTTATTGGAAGGTTTATATCAGCATGAGATGTAATCTAAATAGGTATTAATATATAGGAAGCAATTGCCCACATAATTGTGGGAAACATTTTATCTTAGTTACCTAGTAAGAATGAATTTGGAGGAGGCAGGGAAATATGGATGAGGAAAATCTTTGTAAAGTTTGCCACATTACATATTCGTGATTGATTAGAAAAAGAAATCTATCAGAAAATAGTAGCTTGGGGACAAAAGTGGGATCATCTATGTTCAGTCCCTGGATTAGATACTTTTTGCATATTCTCATTGTTTGGTAGATAGAGCAATGTCAGCTAGCAAAAATCTAGTATACCAAGCACTGCATTAAAGAAACAGGAAATTGGGAAGAAATGTAGATTTTTAAGGAAGAGAGACGCTTAGAGTGAGATTTAACAACTGTTCCCCCTGATATATGAATCATCAAAATTCTTTCCAGTGTAATTACTCATGAATATGGGAAGTCAACTGCAATTTATTCCCAGGAATCAATTAATGTTTTTCTTGCTAGATCAATCCCTCATGGGTTTCTGATCACTATGGCTGGATTTGGACCAGTGATGCAGAGTGTATTCATTATTCATTCATGTATTCCTTCAATAAATATTTATGAAATGCCTACTAAGTGACACAATAGTTCTGTGTGGTGCTGATTAAATAGGAAACAAGACCTGGTATCTGCTCTTTCAAGAAGAGAGAATGAGAAGTGCCGGGTATACGCATTTCAGTATGTCCAGGAAATAGCATGTAAGGGCTGTATCACATGTAGCTGAAGAAGTAGGTCATAAAATGTGTGTAGACTACATAAAATTTAAGTCATGATAAAGCGTTGAGACTAAATTCCAAGAAAAACATGGCACCATAGGAGGTTTTTAAGCAATGAAAGAATATTGTCATATTTGTGTTTTAGAAGGTCCACTTTGTCTATAGTGCTGAGGGAATTGGAGGCATTTGCAGTAATTCAGACACAGCAGAGGATATAGGTTTTGTAGGGCCCACAGGTTATATATTTTGGGATCCTTTTAAAGAAAAAGAGCAAAAAATTTTGAATACAAAATTAGATACAAGGCTCTAGAAGGGGCCTTAAGACTTATAAGTCTTTTAGATCTATCTTTAGACCCAGACAAGTGATTGTGATTGTGTCAGCTATGGTGGTAGCAGTGGTATGGAGAGAAATGAATGAATGAAACTAGAAGGACTTGTCATTAGATGTGCAAAATGCAAAGAGGTAACTATCAAAGATGATGCTTAATTTTCTGGCGTGAGCAATCAACTGGGTAGATAGAGGGTCTGTTCCCTGAAACAGGAAATGCATGATGAGGAGTAAATCTTGGTGCCAATATGAGAAGTTAAGTTTTTTACCCATGTCAGGTTGATGTGATTGTGAAACATTGTGTGTGAAGCTCAAAATAGGTGAAACTGTCCTACTTCTGATGTGGTTCAATTAATTTTGTCAACTTATGTGTTCAATATTCTGAGGATGAATATAATGCCCCATCAAATGTGTTTCCTAGAGTGGCTGTAGAATTAAGCCTGCATAGTCAGCAGCTAAAAGATCATTGTCTTGAGGCACTGTTGTCTAGGATTGACAATGAATGCTGGGTTATGTAGGACTCTTACTGTTTTTCTTACCTTCAATGGGATGCCAATCAGGGTGATTTTTCTCCTGGTCCCAAGCACTACAATATTGGGACATGTACCTGTGCTGCTTAGCTAGCAGGTTACCCGGAAAGCTTTCAGTCCTCTGGGGATGCTGAATTCTTGGTTGTGTGTGTGTAGGATTTCTCTAATGTAGGTCAGTGTCTGAGCTCCCTTTGATTGTTAATCCATGGTCTTGAACTCATTATGCAACTCACTGAGGACCTACTAAATATAATGTTTAAGGTTCAATGGCAAACTTCCCTCCCCATTGTCCTTTAATTTTAAAATGGCTGAACAAATTTTTCTTATACTTTTTTCATGAAAATAAAGAAATATATGACTTCCAAAGAATATAAAAATCACCCTCCTAGGAAAGTTTTAGACAGTTATCAAGCGACTTAATATAGGAGATAATAATAGAGACTGTTTTGCAACCTAAAATACAGCATTTTCTACTCTGAACACTGTAATTACTATTTACAGCTAGATTATAGGGAAATCTGTGGGTGTCATGGAATTCAGGTTCAGAATTATGGAAACTCTGTTAGCATAATTAAAGGGCTAGTTAGTAAATTCCCTCCTATTTTCTAACCTATTTAAGCAGATCATATATGTGCCAATATTTCTTTGCTAACTATGGTGAAGGAGACAACTAACTTTAAATCTTCTATTGCAGAATAATACCCATAATAACTGTGTATAATATATGGTTCATAATTAGTGAATATGCTGAGTTTTTTAAGAAGTGCAGTAGATTTGGCATAGATACAAATTTCTGCTTCATTAAATGACTTTATAGACTATATTTTGCTGCTTTTGCATATGTGATTTTTTTCCCCCTGTTTGATAGCAGGATTACTTTACAGTTTCTTAATGAGAATACCTTTTTTCTTATTGGAACCTTTTCTGAAGTTTTACTGAAGCTCTTGGTGACCTGTTTCTAATGATTTTAGAGCTCTAAAATTTTTCTCTCTCTTATTTAAGTAGCTTCAACTTATGTTTGATTAGTGGCTTTGGAAATAGATTCAGGATCTAATTTTAGGAAGGAAATCTTTTCTTATAGGAGAAACAAATTAAAAAATAAACTTACACATCACAGGATGCCTATGAATTATGGAAATGGCTCACATTCCTGCACCACTTATTAGATGAAGAGAGGTTGAAAGTCAGGGATGACTCCACTTAGTTGTATTTTGTTCTCGGTTACATTTGTGCAGGAAAATCTCTTCTTAATATCCTCCTTAATAAACACTGAGTGCTCCAGTGAATAAGATCACTGATGGAGCTGAGAAATGATTGTAAGGTAACGTCAACTGCTCTAATTTTGTAGTCCTATAGATGCACAGATGAGATGCTGGTGTTACGTGTTTGTGGAATGGGGAAAGTCTGCAGGAACCCATGCGCCCTATACTCAAGGACGTTTAGAATTCTTATTTGAAGTTTAAGTCATTACTACTCTAAACATCCAGGAATATTGTACTGATTGAGGTGAGCTCTAAAAGATGAAAAGTTGGGCCATAAAAAGTGAATAGGATTTCACTTACCACATAAGATGGAAGAAGGCTATCCAGCAAGAGCAAAGAATCAGAGGAATTAATCTACATAATTGTTTTTTTTCCAGTTAGAGGAAATTTTTAACTTCAAAGAAACACACCTGCTTTATGAAACTGAAACAATTCAGAAATATGTGAAGTAGAAATAAATATAGACTCTGCATTCTTTGTTTATCTCCCTATCTCCAGCCACTATTCATACCTCCCTCTGCATGTTTGATATCAATTCTCTGAAGGCTTTTCTATGCATTTGCCCACTTATACATTTTTGTGTGTGTGTATGTGTGTGTGTGTGTGTGTGTGTGTGTGTGTGTGTGTGTGTGTGATTGGTTTCATTGCCTTCATTGTTATGTAACTTGTATCACTCAATATGCCTTATAGACCTTTTCATGCCTGTGCACCTCAATTTACCCTATTCATTTTAAGAGCTACCCATTATTCTAGTAAGAATGTACCATAATTTAACCATTACCATATATAGGCTGTTTACAGTTTTCCTGTATTATGAAAAATTCTGCAATGAACATCTATAGCCGTAGTCTCCTTATTTATTCCCCTATTATCCAATTGTACCTTTAGCATATTCTAAATTTCTGTAGTTATAGGAATGATTCTAGACTCTGTTTTATTGAGTTACTTACATATTCCTGAAACAATACCTATTATATATTGATTACTGCAGCTTGTAATTGTTCTTAGTGTTTGGTAGCAGTGTAATCTTTTTGCATTTAGGTCTGTTTTACTCCTTTAAAATCTATATATGACTCCTAGGATAAAATATATCTCTACCATAAATCCCTGGATGATTTGGCCATGTCTACCTTCCTACCTCTCTCTCCTTCCTTGCTGCTCAATAAGCTTCAGCTTTTTAAATTTTATTGAAAATGCAAAATATCATATTACCTCTGGACCTTCACAAATGTTACTCCATTAGACTGAAGGCATTATTCATCTTTTATGCCTCAGATTTAAGAATGATTCTTTAGAAGAGATTTTTCCTGACCTCCCATAAAGATCCCATGATTAGACCATTTCAGTGCATCTTGTTTTGCAGTTACTATAGTTTAAATATTCTTTTCATCTTACTTTATGATCTTCTGCTAGAATCTTTCATTAGTTTAATCCACCTAGAAGCTAGAGGGGAAGGTAGCCTCTTGTTGTCATTCACAGAGGTCATAAAGATCTTGGGCCCCAAAGCAGGTGGTAAAGGATAGAGAGAGGATTTAGAGGATGACTAGAAAAGATCTGGTATCCTCTGATGCAGCTAGAGTTTATTTTTAGTACAATATGGAAAGAAAATTAATTTCACCTATTTTCTAGTTCCAAGTCAATATTTCAGCACCATCTGTAGAACCTTGATTTTCCCTACTATTTCTGAATCCATTTAAATTATTATCTATAATAGATTCTGTTCTGGGATATGTGTTTTGGACTATATTCCACTGTTTATAGTAGTCTCATTAAATGCTTACTATTTGATTTGACAAAACTTTTCTTTTTATATTTTTTTAGAAATTAGAGTTTCTTGTAGCATGTGTGGATTCAAACAAAATTTTAATGTAGGCCTAGACCACTAAATGTTTTCAAGCTGTAGGGGGAAAAGTGCAATGTTTCTCCCATTGTATGCAACACTTAATTTTATTTATTTATTTATTTATTTATTTATTTTAATTTTGTATTAAGGTATTATTGATACACACTCTTATGAAGATTTCACATGAAAAAACAATGTGGTTACTACATTCACCCATATTATCAAGTCCCCACCCATACCCCAATGCAGTCACTGTCCATCACTGTAGTAAGATGCCACAGATTCACTGTTGGCCTTCTCTGTTTTCCCTGTGACCCCCCACACCATGTGTACTAAACATAATTGTATGTAACACTTTTTACAAATATGTGGAATGCAGTGCCTAGTATGTTACAGGCATAAATAAAGAATAAGAGATAGCTGAATAAATCAATATAAACTTACTTAACAATATAATGAAGTATATATGTTCCGATTGACATACACTTAAATAGGAAAAACAGATTTTTTTTTCAAATACCAGGAAAATAGATTTCATGTGAATGAGAAAGACCATAAAAGCATGATATTGGTCAATTTGAGGCTATTAAATTGATCATGCAAGAGGTTCTTACCAGAATGTAAGAGGATGCAAATCTAGGGACACATGTAAATTGGCCCTCTGTTCAGGGCCAATTCACCTCAAGGTGTTTGGGGGCTTCCCTGAACATCACCTCAGAGATGTTTCAGATATTGGATATCTGCTCCAGGGCTACTTCTAGACTCGGGAGGGATCCTAAACTGCTCTTGAAGCTTCTCTCTATCTGTCTAGGGCGTTTCTGTCTCCCCACTCACTATCTTACTGAATTATTTCTATTATTCATCTTAAAACATTTGGCTCTGATTTATACCTCTTGTAGGACAGCTTTTTTCTTTATTTTTTATAACTCCTTTCCTAATTTCCATTCTGTGTCCTCAGTGTGACCATAGGTTCCTGGGAGAGTGGCAGCATCATCGCCATCATCATAGTTGTCCCATCTTTTGATGTTAATATTTACTTACATTACTATGTGCTGGGAATTTTGCTAAATAATTTATATGGATTATGTCATTTCATTCTTACAGTCAAATGGTGATACAGTTATAAATATTCTTACTTTAGAGATATAATATACTGTTTATAGTATTTTTAACTTGTATTCTCTTCTAAACTATGAGTTCATTGAGGACTTAGACAGTATCTTTGATCTTGCATCTCTATATCCCTAGCACTAGGAATAGTGACCAGTACATCTGGCTATATCCCAAATATTTGAATGAATCTTGGTTGAGACTATGTTGATTTAATTTCTAGATGTGGCTCTAATACAATCAGTTTAAAATAAAGTGACACTTTGATTCTTTTCATGCAAAGCCAGTACATTTCTGAAACAATAATTTATTTCATTAAATCCACTAAAATATTTGTCAAATTAAAATAAAATCCCTCTTGGGTCTTAATTCTCTGTTTTGTATGTGTGTTTAATTCAAATTGGATGAAAGACTGACAACCATGGATTTCTGCTATTGAAGAAAATGGGATAAATGACTTCTTGGGAAAATAGTCACAGTTTTCCAACTTGCAAATTAAATTATAGTGTAGATTTGCTATTTTGCCCCCATTAACTTCTTGCCCTCTTTGGCTTTCTGAGCCCCCCTGGGAACCTGATTTCCTGTGGCCCTGTATAACAGGCTATTGATCACCCCTTCTGCTTTGCTACCCTTACCTCTTGATATAAATTGGCCTATGTCAGTTGGAGAGGGAAGATAATTAGTTTACACTCACACTGAAATCAGATGCATTCTAAAAGGATGCGATCACCTGAGCTCTACAAATTTTGGGATATAAATTCTTGAGCTAACATTCTAAAGTGTAGCTAAATGTATTTCTTTGTACATTTGTTTGTACTGGGTAAGAGGGATTGGAATGTACCCTAAAATAAATTCTAGCAATGACCTTTCTAAAGTTTTTACAGTTTTAATCACACTGTGTCACAAAGTTGAAATTATATATTCTTAAAATATTGAAAACTTCTTCAAAACCATAAGAAACAGTGTGTGAGATGTGAGATGCCTGGACAGCAGGATGTCTTTCCTAGTAGGACTATACGTTGTTCTTTCCCTTTCAGCATCTAAAAGTGTATATTCATGAGTCACTTTCTTCTAGTTATAGCCTTGAGGACATCACTACTTTAGAGTCAAAGGTGTCATTATGAAATAAAGTGCAAGTCAAGAAACTGCTTATAAACAAATATATTTCTCTACTAGCTGTAGTTCTACTTTCAAGGTAAATAATATACTTGAAACACTGAGTCAGCACTCTTCCTAAGGAGAGTGGCAGAAGCCTCCATGAGATAGGCAGTGCCATTCCACCTTGCTGGCCTTCCAGATACTCATTGCTTAATGCAACACAGATTAATTAGAATGCAATAAAGCATGGGGGAAGTGATATTCATCCCCAACACTGGTAGAGAAGAAGTGATTAATTGTAATTCTGCCAGTGGGTTTACTTCGTAATTCATTCTGATTACAGCAGTAAAAACATTTTAGAGCATAATGGATGTACTATTCTCCAGAACCCTGTAGCAATCCCCTAAACATTATGCTTGTGGTCTATGCCTAATGTTTAAAACACTCCCTGAGTGATGTGGGGCAGATTGGGGCTTGTTATTGAAAAGCAATAACTTGTGCATCAGGAGTCTTCCATTGTTTTGGTCTGGTATCTAAATTATGTTCATCTCAGAAACTCTTGGCTAAATGACCTTTCTATTCCTCAACTAATGTGAGTAATAGAGATTATAGTTTTGGTCAGCTCTTTCAGAAGAGAAGAAAATGGGTATGGATAGATAAATTTGTCTTAGGTGGCTTATTAATTTAGAGCACAAGATATGTCATAAGCAAACCTAGAACTTTTCCATTGCTTATAGATTATTTAAGAGGTGCTCAAAAACCATAATTTTAAACATGAAACAACTTGTATTAAGATCTGAATCAGTTCAGGTGACCCTCAGTAATCTATTACTTTAAGTCAGATTTTTCTCTAGATGTGCTTTAAAAAAACTGCATTAATGGGCAGATGTAATCACCAATACAGATGTTTTTTTAACTGTATAAATCAATTCAACAAATAGTCACTGAGCACTTTCTGTATACCAGGAACACTGAGAGTAATTGAAATAAAGAAAATTGGTGCTTGACCTAAGGCATTATTATTCAAGTATGCAAGCTGGATAAATCTTATTTGAGGGAGAGAATTCTACATAAACCTTTTGGTTTTTTTAAAATAGGAGATTCAGGGACAGAAAGAAGTTTATAGATTACGAGACTATTGTTAGCTTTATGGCTGCCAGAAAGGAAAAGAAAAAATATGGAGATCTTCTCCAATGCTCCTGTCATAGGTGAGTTGGGTTTGAACAGGCTAATATTAGATGAAGTTAGGCCACCTGAGAAATATTGGGTGGTGCAATCTGATCCCTTTAATAAGTAACAGTGTTATAAAAAGGTCCTTTGGCTTGATGTGATAGTTTCATCTTCTTTGAACCACTGTGATCTTTTCTCTGTGGCCAACATAGCCTGGCAGTAACAGGATACAGCATATTTAACCCTGTCGCTGGGCCTATGTGCTTTTTTCAAAACCCAGATGGAAAGGTGTTTGCTTTCAAAATTCCTAGAGGAAGTCAACTGATTATCTGAAACTATCCAATCTGTTTACCTATCCTTTTGGTTTTGGGTTTTCACAATGCTTTAGGTAACTATGTTAAACAATAGAAAACATCTCTAACTATCTGGGTGCTGAAATGAGAAAGGTCAGTTTGTTAGTCTTATCCTTCAGGGTCAACTAATACAGGTTGGTAGCAAGTCCTTCTCAAAGCTGCCATCAGGTTGATCAGCTCTTAGGCTAATAGTATATTAAAATGGCAATCCTAGAAGGCTGGATCCTAATGAAAACAAAAATTAAATGTAAGTCCAAAAACTTATAGGTAGAAGTTTAAACTATAAAAGAACTATTAATTTCTTTGATAAAAAGGAGGGCATTTTTAAATGTCATAATCTATATAAATTTGTGAGTTTATGAACCCAGTATGAACTATATTAAACAAGTATTTATTTATACATTTACATACATGTGTATCTACAAATGGTGAGGAAGGGAACACTTGATGGTGCCTGGCCTATGGGAATGCTCAGTAAGTGGTGAATGATTAGATGGTGAATGCATGCATGAATGAATGAATGAATGAAGCCTTGTTTGATTTAAGCCCCTCTAAATTCCATATATAAATAAGATTAGCTTTTCTCCTGCAAGAGGGAAAAACCAGTGAACTAATTAATTGCAGTCTCCTTTGTTTGCCAACTTTTTAATTAATTGAAATCAGCATGATTCCTTGTCCTCTCAGTACCTTGAATAATCACTGGCATATAATAGTGCTAATTACTTATATAAGTAAACGTATGTTCTAGTGAGACTGGACGTTTTCACCATTTGCATTCACTATACCCTACATCCTCCAACATAGTCCTCTGTATTCAAGTC
>JAVSCE010006018.1:0-18160 GCA_032199065.1 Smutsia gigantea | reverse complement strand
TTTTGTTTTGTCTGATTGCCATGGCTAGGACTCCAGTACTATGTTGAATAACAGTGGGGAGAGTGGGCATCCATGTCTTGTTCTTGATCTTAGATGAAAAGCTTTCAGCTTCTCGTTAAGTATGATGTTGGCTTTGGGTTTGTCATATATGGACTTTATTATATTGAGGTACTTGCCCTCTATACCCATTTTGTTGAGAGTTTTAATCAGGAATGGATGTTGAATTTTGTCAAATGCTTTTTCAGCATCTATGGAGATGATCATGTGGTTTTTGTTCTTCTTTTTGTTGATGTGGTGGATGATGTTGATGGATTTTCGAATGTTGTACCATCCTTGCATCTCTGGGATGAATCCCACTTGATCATGCTGTATGATCCTCTTCATGTATTTTTGAATTCGATTTGCTAATATTTTGTTGAGTATTTTTGCATCTACGTTCTTTAGGGATATTGGTCTGTAATTTTCTTTTTGGTGACGTCTTTGCCAGGTTTGGGTATTAGAGTGATGCTGGCTTCATAGAATGCGTTTGGAAGTATTCCCTCCTCTTCTATTTTTTGGAAAACTTTAAGGAGAATGGGTGTTATTTCTTCTCTATATGTCTGGTAGAATTCAGAGGTGAATCCATCAGGCCCAGGGGTTTTGTTCTCGGGTAGTTTTTTGATTACCAATTCGATTTCGTCACTGGTGATTGGTCTGTTTAGTTTTTCTGTTTCTTGCTTGGTCAGTCTTGAAGGTTGTATTTTTCTAAGAAGTTGTCCATTTCTTCTATGTTTTCCAGCTTGTTAGCATATAGATCCTTATAATATTCTCTTATGATTCTTTGTATTTCTGTGGGGTCCGTAGTGATTTTTCCTTTCTCATTTCTGATTGTGTTTATGTGTGTAGATTCTCTTTTTCTCTTAATGAGTCTGGCTAGGGGTTTATCTATTTTGTTTATTTTTTCAAAGAACCAGCTCTTGGTTTTATTGATTTTTTCTATTGTTTTATTCTTCTCAATTTTATTTATTTCTTCTCTAATCTTTATTATGTCCCTCCTTCTGGTGACTTTGGGCCTCATTTGTTCTTCTTTTTCCAATTTCAGTAATTGTGTCTTTAGACTATTCATTTGGGAATGTTCTTCCTTCTTTAAATAGGCCTGGATTGCAATATACTTTCCTCTTAGAACTGCCTTTGCTGCGTCCCACAGAAGTTGTGGCTTTGTGTTGTTGTTGTCATTAGTCTCCATATATTCTTTGATTTCTGTTTTGATTTGGTCGTTAACCCATTGATTAATTAGGAGAGTGTTGTTAAGTCTCCATGTATTTGTGAGCTTTTTGATTTCTTTCTAAAATTTATTTCTAGTTTTATACCTTGGTGATCTGAGAAGTTGGTTGGTAGGATTTCAATATTTTTGAAATTACTGAGGTTCTTTTTGTGGCCTAGTATGTGGTCTATTCTGGAAAATGTTCCATGTGCACTTGAGAAGAATGTGTATCCTGTTGCTTTTGGGTGTAGAGTTCTGTAGATGTCTGTTAGGTCCATCTGTTCTAGTGTGTTGTTCAGTGCCTCTGTGTCTTTACTTATTTTCTGTCTGGTTGATCTGTCCTCTGGAGTGAGTGGTGTGTTGAAGTCTCCTAAGATGAATGCATTGCTGTCTATTTCCTCCTTTAATTCTGTCAGTATTTGTCTCACATATGCTGGCGCTCCTGTGTTGGGTGCATATATATTTATAATGGTTATATCTTCTTGTTGGACTGACCCCTTTATCATTATGTAATGTCCTTCTTTATCTTTTGCTACTTTCTTCGTTTTGAAGTCTATTTTGTCTGATACAAGTACTGCAACACCTGCTTTTTCTCTTTGTTGTTTGCATGAAATATCTTTTTCCATCCCTTCACTTTTAGTCTGTGTATATCTTTGGATTTGAGGTGAGTTTCTTGTAGGCAGCATATAGATGGGTCTTGCTTTTTTATCCATTCTGTTACTCTGTGTCTTTTGATTGGTGCATTCAGTCCATTTACATTTAGGGTGATTATTGATAGGTATGTACTTATTGCCATTGCTGGCTTTAGATTCGTGGTTACCAAGGGTTCAAGGGTTGCTTCTTTACTATCTAACAATCTAACTTAACTTTCTTGTTAAGTTATTGTAAACACAGTCTGATGTTTCTTTCTTTCTCTCCTTTCTTATTCCTCCTCCTCCATTCTTTCTATAATAGGTGTTTTATTCTTTGCCTTCAGTTGGTATTTGGATGGTCTGCTTTCTTTGCTATGATTTTTTTTCCCTCTGGTGACATCTTTTTAGCCTTAGGTGTGCTTCCATCTAGAGCAGTCCATTTAAGATATCCTGTAGTGGTGGTTTATGAGACGCAAATTCTCTTAACTTTCGTTTATCTGGAAATTGTTTAATCCCTCCATCATATTTAAATGATAATCGTGCTGGATACAATATTCTTGGTTCGAGGCCCTTCTGTTTCATTAACGTTAAATATATCATGCCATTCTCTTCTGGCCTGTAAGGTTTCTGTTGAGAAGTCTGATGATAGTCTGATGGGTTTTCCTTTGTAGGTGATCTTTTTTCTCTCTCTAGCTGCCTTTAATACCCTGTCTTTATCTCTGATCTTTGCCATCTTAATTATTATGTGTCTTGGTGTTGTCTTCCTTGGGTCCCTTGTGTTGGGAGATCTATGAGCTTCGGTGGACTGCTAGACTACTTCCTTCCCCAGCGAGGGAAAGTTTTCGGCAAATATTATTTCTTCAAAGACACTTTCTATCCCTTTTTCTCTCTCTTCTTCCTCAGGTACTCCTATAATGCGAATATTGTTCCGTTTGGATTGGTCACACAGTTCTCTTAATATTCTTTCATTCCTAGCCAACTTATCTTTTAAGGTTGAAATCATATTACCCCTCTTTGTAAATCCCTCCCTTACCACTCTACAGTAAAGTGATCTGACGTTCTGTAAACACCTAGAGCATATTTATATAATTCAATTGAAAAACTAATGTACTACCTTTAAATATTTCATATACATATCATGAATTAGTTACATCTGACTCTTCAACCAGATTTTAAGATCCTTGAGGTATGTGCCATGTATTTTGTGTGCCTCTGTATTTTATGTTCCACACGCCCTCACAAAGTGGCTTGCCCAATATATGTTTGTTAAATACAAACAGTTACACAAAAATATAATCAAATCACAAATATGTGACTGGAATACAACCTTGTCATGGTCTATTATTTTTTAAACAAATTGTTAGTATAGATATGCTATTATCTTATTTATATCTTTTGCATGTTATCTGTATTCGTGATATGATAAATTGGTAAAAGTGGAACTTGACAATTTTTCATCTTTATTTTCTAGAATGGTTTAAATAGTGGTGATGGTTGCTATTAGCCCTCAAGTTCAGCAAACACTTTTCCTCCTTCAATTTCTGATCATAGTTGAAGCAGAAACAAAAGCATCATGTTCTTAGTTTTGAAGGACAAAGGCCCAAGTCTAGGTTTAAGAAAGATACATTTTGACAAGGCATATAAGTAAGCACATGCATTCCTGTCCACCACATTCCCGACTCTGTTACTATAGTCTTCTGTCAGTGCAGGGCCTCTCCTTCTCCTCTCTCCATCCTCATTAGAGATTGTGAGGAAGCAAGATGTGGATGCTGGTGCAGTCTCTAAGGAAGAGCCCAGCCCTTCCTCGCCCTGCCAAGTGGGCCTGTGTATGGGAGAGAGGGGTTGATGATGCTTTCCCCAGAATTATTGGGGATCTGAGACTAGAAGAGATGTGCACTCAGCTTCAGGACTGTTGTACATTCAAGATGCTGAGCTGAAGAGTTCCTCACCCCCACCCAGTATGAGATAGCTGAGTAAAACCTCTGCCCTATGTCTAGGAGACCTGGAGTGAGACAGACTCACAGACAGCCCCCTTATATGCTATGAAGGAGTGAGAGAGCAGCCAAATGTTTTTCTTTCTGGTAGTTTGAATGCAATGAAGACTGTAGAGGTCAACAGATGGGAGAGGGAATTGGGCAGAAGACAGAAATGGAATCACAAGACTGGAAACCAGGTAAGGCCAGCCTGGACTCAGCAGATGACACTGAGGAGAGATGCCTATAACTGAGAACTGAACCCACAGGTAGATGCTATCCTCAGACAGAAAATGAAGGGAATTATGTCTACCTGCAAATGATTATTTTTCTGGCTGTAGTGAGGGCCCTGAAATAATGTGGCTGTTTTCAATGTGGTTAAGTTGAACTGTAGAGAAATAATGTGCTGTTTTCACTATACCTGATAACGTGGCTCAGAAATTTTACAAATGGCACAATGGTACAGAAATTTCTGTTCCCGGAGAATTCTACAGTTGTGGCTTATAAAACTGTCTTGGTCTTATACTTTTTAATGGGGATGGCTATTTTCCACTGTGGCTACACTCAGGTTTTCAAATTCATTTTTGCTTCGGATAATTGTTTTGGACTATTATATTTTCTTAGAAATATCATTTCATTAAGATTTATGAATTTAATGCCATCAAGGAACCACCAATACCATCATGTAGCATTTGTTATCTCCTCTGTCTCTGTGGGGAGAACCCCTAATTTGTAATGGCATATATTCAATTTTTTTGCTCTTTTCTTTCTCCATTAACTTTGATGTTAAAAAATAAAATTAATTTGCTGGTCCTTAAAAAAGAAAGAAACAAGTGTTGAATGTAACAATTTGAAATGCAAGTTCTAGAGTCACAGACTTACTGTACAAGTGAATTTTGAACAACATGGGGGGTTGGGACACTGGCCATCCTGCCCATCTACCCATGCAGTCAAAAACCCACGTATAACTTTTGATTCCCCCAAAACTTAACTACTAATAGCGTGTTATTGACTAGAAAAGGCTTACCAAGAATCTAAAATCTATTAACACATATTTTACATTTTATATGTACTATATAGTATATTCTTACAATAAGGTAAGCTAGGGAAAAGAAAATGTTTTTTCAAATTGTCACAAATCTACAACAAAGCTTTATTTTTTATTACATATATTGTATTACATATGTTTATTGAAAAGAAATTCACATATATGTGGACCCACACATTCAAACCCATGTTATCCAAGGGCCAACTGTATTTGAATCCTGCATCAGCTCTGTACCATGAGACTTGGGGTAAGTTATTTGCTCTCTACATGTATGCTCCTTGCCTGTAAACTAGAGGTTAATAATTGTACCAAACTTGCATGGATATTCTGTAGCTTAAATCAGTTAATAATGTAACTTGCTTAAACCAGTGCCTGGAAATACTAGCTATTGTGGTAGACACAGGTAACTGGTATTCAGTAACCATTCCAGCCCTGTTTTAATGTCACTTTTCTGTATCGTAGCATCTGGAAACCTAAAAACCTCATTTTGCAGATCCTTTTGAGGTGGGGTTGCATGGAACAGGCCCCATCTCACCCAGCTGCTGCTGCCTGTCCCAGCTATAGGGATAGTGGGTTTTTCTGTAAGAGCAAAGCTCAGTCATGAGTAGCAAAGAGGAAATTGTAAATGGTAGCAGTGGTAGCTTCTGATCCAAGATTCCTCATTTCTCTATAAAGTCTCTGACATTGTTTTCTTGAATTCAGCCATTCCAGTTGTAGCCTCCTAAATCCCCATCTTCTTGATGTGGCAAGATTGAAGCTGGCAGTGCAGTCCATCAATCCTTTTCAGCAATCCCTGAAGGCCCAGGGGAAAGCCTGATTCTCCAGCCCTTCCAAAATTGTTTAAGTACAAAATTTACTGCATTCATCCATTTCTATTGACAATAGAATAGTTTCGGTTTCCTAAAGCTAATTGCTGCCAATAGCCCTCCTATTTTCTAATTCATTAAGATCTGATTTATCTTTATTCATTCCATTTCCCTATATGGTTGCCTTTTGTTACTTTTCTTTTCTTGGTTTTAAAATATAATATTTCATTCTTTTCCTTCTGTCCTTCCCCTGCCTTCCTTCCTTCCCTTTTATCTTCTTTCCTTTATTTCTTTTCTTTTTTAAGAGTATATACATTGAACACTATACATTTTTCTTTGAGAGCAGCTTTGGGTCCAGTCCATATTTTCATACCTAGTACTGTTGTGGTGAATATCTAACTAGTATATAATTGCAGGTTTCATTTCCTCTTTTAGCCAGTGTTTCTTCAGCAAAATATTATTTCCAAGAGATTGAATATATCTCTTTCTCCTTTCTTTTTCATTTTTTAAAATTTGTTACTTTTTATTATTCTAGTTTTATTGCATATGGTCTGAGAATACAATTTCTTTTAGAAATTGTAATGTTTTTTAACTTAATATATAACCAAGTTTTACAGATGTTCTTGGGCACTGAAGAATTATATTTTTTGCTTGTAGAGGGCAAATCAATTTTATTTATATTTTGTATATTAAAAAAAATTTCCCTACTCTAAATTAAATTCTCTCATTTGTATTTCTGCCAATTTCTTCTTCTATTCAAATAGCTTTTGCTCAGCATATTATACTACACATGGACTTTCATTGTTATATTTTCATTGTGAGTTGTCTAATTTATTTTTTATAAAACTTATTTAATTTAGGCGGATTTTTTTTTTGCCCTCAAATGCATTCGTTTCCTATAGTAATCATGCTTTCCTTTTGCTTGTATTTGCCTAGTATTTTGTTGCACAGTACTCTGTAGACTTACTACACCATTTCATTCCATATGTATTTCCGTAGGAACAGTATGTATAAGTTTGGATGTAGACATTTATTCAATCATTAATTTATTTTATCTTCTCTTTTTTTATTAGATGTATAAATTATATTTTTAATTCTATTAGTACTTAACAGGTCTTATTTATAAGAAAAGTTAGTTTTATAAAAGTAACATGATTTAAAAATCTGAATGAACAATTTCCAAAAATGCAAAGGAGATATGCAAGATTTATCCCAAATACTCCCCAAAATAACAATTATTAAACTAGGTAGCATGATTTTACTTTTCTATAATCAATTATGCAAATAGAATCTTATAAATGGGTGTTGCAGGATTTTTTGATAAATTATTCAGTTAAAATTTAATTTAAGGAAAGAAGAAAATGAAGTGAAGCTGAGGAACTGGTGATCTTGAAGTGTTTCTTTACTACAAATACAAAATTTCTAAAAATTTTCTCTAGAGTCAAAAAAACTGGAGGCATGACTTTCTAAATCAGTACATGTTACAAATTTACACAGTACCCATAAACATTTTATTTGGAACATGGGAATTTTGTGCATTTACAGTTTCTTCCATAACCACCTCCTAGATTTGTTTTCCTCATTAATTTTATAATATCATGTTTCATAACATTTACATTTCATACTACAGTCAAAATTCTTGACACTTTTTAGTGGTGGCTTTACACATAAAGGGATTCAGCATTCACATCAGTCCTTTCACCTCAGCTTATTTTTTCTTGAGTTCTGTTTCTATACACCTCTTAGTTGACTAAATTTCACTGATACACTTTTTTTCTTCAAGAAGGCCTGTGGGCAATGAACTCCCTGAGTTTCTGTACCCTTAAGAATATGTGTCTTTCTCTTCATAATTGAAGCATAACTTGGCTATGGATAAATTTTAGAGTCATACTTTCTTTCTCTCAGAAATTTATACACATCTTCCACTGTTTTCTGGCATTCAAGTATTATTTACTATAGGGAAATCCAAGGACAGCCTGATTTTTTTCACCTTGAATACTCCTTGCTTTCTGCACAGAATTTCCATAGAATTCTATCTTTATTCTTAAAATTCAGTAACTTGGATACTTTTGGTACAAGGATGGTTTTTAGTACATCATTCCACATCAGTTTTTCTCTTGGACAGAGTTTGCTCTTTCAATCTGCAAATTCTGGTCTTCATTTCCAGAAAGTACCATTTAATTTGTTTTTTATTATTAATTTAACTATATTTGTTGTATTATTTTTCCTCAGCTTCTATTTCTTCTGCAAATCTATTTTCCTTCTCATGCCTATGTTTTTTTAATATCAAATCTATTTATTATGATATTGCTGTATTTTTTTCATTTTTTATTATGTGATTTCTTTAGATTGTATATGCATTCAGTCACTTTATTTCTTTTATTTTTACTCTATTTTTCTACTGGGGTTTTTATCTCTTTCATTTATTCTCTAAGGTTTTCCATCTCAATATTTCCCTCCTCTAATGCCTTAAATTATTTTGAATTCTTTACTCTCTTCTTTGAGGTCTCCTACAGAGAGCATTGTGCTAGTTATGTACTGCATAATAATATTATAAAAAACATAGTGGCTTAAAACAACACATACTTGTTATCTCACAATTTCTGTGGGACAGGGGTCTGAGCACAGCTTAGTGGGGTCTTTTGCTTCAAAGTCTCACAAGGCTGCAATCAAGGCGTCTCTCAGGGCTGTTGTCTCCTCTGAGGCTTGACTGGGGGAGGATCAGCTCCCCAACTCAACATGATTGTTTGAAGAATTTAGTTCCTTGCAGGCTGCCAGACTGAGGGCCTCATTTTCTTTCTGGTGATTGTACCCTCACATCCCTGCTTTGTGGTCCTGTCCATATGGCATAGAGCTTGCGTCTTCAAAGCCAACAAGAGAGAGTCTCCTAACAAGATGGGTTACTATCTTATGTAATATAATCACATATACATCCTATCCTATTCTATTGAATTCTTTTGGCTAGAAGAAAATCATAAGTCTTAACTACATTTAAGGAAAAAAGATAATACAAGGGCGTAAAAGCCAAGAGGCAGGAGTCATAGGGGCCTCCCTAGAATCTTTTCATCACATTCATGTTGTTATATGTAGTTTATTAGAGACTGTATTAGTTTCCTAGGGTTGCCAAAACAAAGTAACATAAATTGGATGGCTTGAAACAACAGAAATTTATTGATTCATAGTTCTGGAGACTAGAAGTCTGAAAGCAAGATGTCAGTGGAGTTATTCTCCCTCTGAAGGGCCTAGAGAAGAATCCTTCTTTGCCTTTTTGTAGCTTCTGGGGGCTCCCTGAAATTTAGGGCATTCTCTGGCTTATAGACACATCAGTCCAGTTTCTGCCTCCACTGTCACACGGCCTTCTTTCCTACTTGTGTCTTTTCCTCTTTTTATAAGGATATTAGTCATTGGGTTTAAGGCCCACCATAATCCAGTATGACTTCATCTAAACTGATTACATCTGAAAAGACTTATTTCCTAATAAGGTCACATTCTGAGGTTCTCAGTAGAATGAATTTGAGAGGGACACTATTCAAACCACTAGAGAGGTGATGAGGAATATATATATATTATTAGGTAATTTATCTTGCATTGTATGATGTCCTTTTGCAGTTCATTTATCTTTTCTCTTTATTTTAGGTTTTTTTTTTTAATTCTTAGATTCCATTCTAATTCTTTTTTCTATCTTTCCTTCCTTCCTCCCTCCCTCTCTCCCTCCCTCCCTCCCTCCCTCTCTTCCTTCCTTTCTTTCTTTCTTTCTTTCTTTCTTTCTTTCTTTCTTTCTTTCTTTCTTTCTTTCTTTCTTTCTTTCTTTCTTTCTTTCTTTCTTTCTTTTTTTCTCTTTCTTCTTTTCTCTTTCTTTCTCCCTTTATTCCTTTCTTCTTTTCCATATTTGCAGAAATTACGTACTCACTCACCTTTATCCTTTGCCTGTCTCTATGGCAAAAGCTATATACTGGTATGTGTTTTCCCTGCCTTCCTTACAAGCTAGTGGTCACCATGACAAACAGTACTTGCCAGTGAGTCATTAGCAAAAATTCGTTTAGGGGTGGGGAGTGATATGAGACTCCTGGATTTTCTCTTCCTGTCCTCACCCTTCTTTAGCTCTAGTAGTCTTCTTGGCTCAGAGAACAAGATGAAGACCGTAAAGACAGCATGCCAGTTTGGTGTCTTCTGTAGTTCTACCGCCTCTGCAAACTAGATGTTCAATTTTTTCTGAGGCTCCTCGAGGCCCAGATCTTGCTGTTCGAATCGTAGTCTTTTAGGATTGTACCTCTTCCTCTGAGAGAAATGTTGTGTTCTCCTCAAGGTTAGAGAAGGCATACTTTGGTTCTCAGCACTCAGCCTCTTCTTTCATTTCACTTCATTTCTTGGTAAAAATAGGACTGCTTCCTATTTTGTAATTTAGGGTTGTATCATTTCCTTGTTTCATTAAAGATGGGTTTTTTGCCCCCCTCTACCTCGTTTTACAATTTTTTCATTATTTCAAGGAGGGGAATGAGATAAAAATTCCTCTTTTTTGCTGTCTTTAATTAAAAGCCTTTACTAAGCTATCTTTAAGAATTTGAACATAATTTTTTTAACTTCCACTCCAATAATATTCGGAGTTGAGAGTAAAACAGTACATTTTCAATTCTATTTATACAATGAATTTAGTAAACTTTTTCCCTATCAGTCTTTACTAAACATAATATGGAATTTAGGTCCAAGGTGTTAGTATATTAATATTCTATATTGTTTTCCTTTAAAAAATTTTTATGTTTGCGTTCAGTTCATAAGCAGATTTCTGACAATTTTTTTAGATATCACTCTTTTACCAAGTTTCAGTGTTTGTAGTCAGCCATTTCAAACCCTCATTTTCCATTAGCTCTTAATTTTGCTTCATATTTCACTTTTTGGAGAAATATTTAAGACACTTTGTTTTAAAATTCATATAAAGGTTTGTCTGATAGGACGAGAATGTCTTTCTTTGCCTTTACACATTATTAATTACATGGATAGATATAAAATCCTTTGTTTAAAATTTCTCCAGTCTCAGAAGTCAGTATAGGCTAGCATGTGTTATGTTAACAAGTGACCCCCAAATTTCAATGACTATAATCTTTTTTCTAAGGTGAAATATTGTTGATATACAATCTTATATTGGTTTCAAGTATACAACACAGTGGTTCAACAGTTACCCATATTATTAATCATCATCCCCACTAGTGAGGTTACTATCTGTCTTCACAATAATCTTAAAACTTTATTTTCAGTCATGCTACTATTTCCTGGCAGGTTGGCTTCACCTTCATGCCAGCACCTAGGCTGATGGAGCATCTAAAATATTGCTGGTCACCCCAGCATAAGGCAAAAGACCACGGCAAACCATGTTCTGGCTCTTAAGTATCTGCTAGGAAATGATGCAGTCATTATGTTTATATTTTATTGGCCAGAGCAAATCACATGGTCAAATCTGTTGTCAATAAGGCAGAGAAGTACAATTGTCCCCTAGAGATGGACAGCAAATACTTGTAAATAATACACAGTTGATTCTTGAACAACACAGGTTTGAACTGCATAGGACCACTTACATGCAGAATTTTTTCAACAAATATATTGGAAAAATTTTGGGGTATTTACAGTAATTTGAAAAAACATTTTCTTTCTCTAACATTTATTGTAAGAATACAGAATATAATACATATAACATACTAAATATGTGTTAATCAAGTATTTATGTTATCAGTAAGGGCTTCTAGTCAACAATAGGCTATTGAAAGAAAAAGAGGGAATAGATGAAAGAAAAAAGAGGGGATGCAAACTCAACAGTCCAAGCAGGTTTATTACTAAACCTGAGAGGGACACCCCTGTTTTGGCCAGCAGAACAAAGGAAAAAAGGCCAGGGTTTTTGGGGGGCTCTTTGAGGGGAGGGGTCAGGGGAGAGGTGGGCTTGTGACTTGCTGACGTGTCCTCTGGAGAATGCTTGTAGCCTAGAAAAGATGACACCTAGGTCTCTCTGACATGGTGGGTGGGCTTATTCAAAATGTGGTACTCAGGTCCAGATTCTATCAATTGGTTAAATTTTGAGGGAGTCAAATGTTGTACATGGATTTTCAACTTGTCAGTGCCCTTAACTCCCACATTGTTAAAGGGTCAAGTGTGATCGTAAACAATAATGCAACTGAATACACCCTCCATATGTCACAGACATTGCTCCATTATGCCAACATTTTCATTCAAAAAGAAGGTTAAATGAAGACTACTACAACTGAGATGTAAGAAATAGGAGTAAAATAGGTTTAGCAGAAGAAAATATTTCAGTTTTAGAGAGTTGTGTATAAAGTATCTATCAGGTAATCAGAAATGAGGCTGAAAGTGTGGGGAAAGATCTAAGATGGGGCTATCAAGTTAAAGAATCAGTGCATAGAATTGAATGCATAAGAATTACTGAAAGGAGCAGTGGAACAACAGTGGCACCTTGGAAAGCAATAACTATAAGCGTCAGGCAGAGGAAACCAATTTGGTGAGGGCAGAACTTGAGAGAAGCCAGAAAGTAGCCATATCACATAAACTAAGGAAGCAGAAACTCTCAGGGGACAAAGTATGAGCATTTCCAAAGGAAGGATCAAGAACCTCAAGGATAAGATAGGAATTATTTGATGCTGCAGTAGGAGGTATTGGTGACTTTGGTAAAAGCAGTTTCAAAAGAGTGCTAAAGTAATGGGCAATTGAACAACTATTAGGGATTTGAGTGGAGAAACTGAGTATAGATAGAGTATTGATAGGCCCCTCCTTTGAAAAGTTTGGAGGAAAAAAAAAAGAGGAGATTGGGAGATTCCTCCCCCTCAGGTAAACGAAGAAGAAACTTGGAAATGTTTAAAGGTTCCAGGATCACTGTGTGTGTGTGTGTGTGTGTGTGTGTGTGTGTGTGTGTGTGTGTTCATTTTTGTTTTATAAATAGATGGATATGTAAGATAAAAATGCATGGAATTTAAAACTAAAAGCAGTCAACATAAGGTTTAAATAATGTAAAATGTTTAAATAGTGTAAAAATGTTTGGGTTTTCCAGAGAAACAGAACCAATACTAAAGCTATAGATAAAATCTATAGATACAATGAAGAGATTCATTATAAGGAATTGGATTACACAGTTAAGGAGAAGTCCCAAGATCTGCAGTCAGGAAGTCGGAGACCCAGAAGAGTCAATGGTGTAGTTGCAGTCCAAACCCAAGCCTGAAGGCAGAAGACCAATGCCCCAGCTTGAAGACAGTCATACAGAGAGCAAATTCTCCTTTACTCTGCCTTTTTTGTTCTAGTCCAGGCTTTCAACAGATTGGATGAGGCTCACCCATATTAGTGGGGGCAGTCTGCTTTCCTCAAGGTATTGATTCAAATGTTAAACTTATCCAGAAACATTCTCACAGACACATCCAAAACAATGTTTAACCAAATATCTGGGTACTCCAGGGTCCAGTCACATTGACACATAAAATTAAACATCACAGAATATCATTAAATTGAACTTGAATTTATTTAAAGAAATATGAATATTTGATATTGTATATACAGTATAATTAAATTTTATATTCCTCAATTTGAATTCAGAATGATTTAAGAGCTTAACAAGGCAAGAAGATAGAAATCTATTTATTAGTGCCTGGTTCTATCTAGAAACACAGCTATTGAGAAAATTTTTTTGAAAAAGAAATTACAAGTTATATTTTTGGTTGATTGGTTTGTCATTGTGTCCCTCTACTTGCATCCTATTGGCTGGAAGTTTCACCAGTACAGTAAAAAGGGAAATTGATTTTTAAAGACACATACTGATGGCTGAACTGTCAGGAGACAAGGAACAACAAAAGAGGAAGCAGAAAACATTTCAGTGATGGGGCAGACATAGAATAAATTAGGTCCATGTTTACCTTTATTTGTAGTTTTTCTTCCAAGATGATTCTGTCCTAAAGATAGCGCACTCCCAAATTCGCGAGCATGCTGACTGAGATAATTAGACCTACGAGGAATCTTAAAACAAGTATGTTTTCTTGTCTTATTCTGATATATGGGAAAGAAGTAGGAAAAAAAAATTAAACTAGTGTTCCACTAAGATATGGAACACTATGTAAAATAGTATGTGTTTGGAATAATCAATAATCAAATTTATTGTATTCATCCCTTTTATTAGCATACCTGATGAAATTATGATAGTTCTTAATTGCTTGACTTAAAACTTTTCTACATGAATCGGGAAATCTTTATAATGCAAAATGGTGTTGCTAAAACTAGAACAGGATAGAGTGAAAATGGACACAGTCATTGTCCTCATTGAATTTACATACATAAATTATGTATAACATATAAAACTATAAAATTGCATCTGTGATGAGTGCTACATAGGAAGGTTGACTGCTTCTAGAAAAGTTTTTAATGGTGGGATTTTGTGACTTAGGTAGTTCAATGAAGGCTTCTTTAAGGCAGATGAAGAATGAAGGGACAGAGAATAGACTGTGCAAACGCCCTGTGGCAAAGATAGCCTGCCCAGAAAGAGGGACTGAAAGCAGGCCCGGGTGACAGCAGCAGAGAAAGTGCAAGAAGTCGTGGTAGGAGCTGACACTAGAGAGATGTATGGTGGACCAACCATGCCAGGTCCTGAGAACCACTGAACATTTTTAAGTGGAAACAATAGATTGGAAGGGGTCCAGGTGAATATGGGAAGACCAGATATGAAGTGACTGCAGTTGTAAAAGTGAGACTAGGGAAATGTCAGAGAAAATGGAAATAAGTGTTAATGTTTGAGAGATATTTAGAGAGTGAAATTGATAATACTTGGTAACAGATTTGATGCAGGGAATAAGAGAAGTGTTATGGATCTGTCTTTCTGAGTAAAGCAATAGAACAAAAACAGCACTTAGGGAGGAAGTTTTAAAAGTTCTTGCACAAGTCCAAGAGTTGTTTATAGCAATGGAAGACAGGAGCAAATGCTTATTAGACTTTAATTTATATGCATTGTTCATAATAATACTGTGTCCCACTAGGGCAGAATGAGGTACTTCTGTACAATCCTGTATGTGCTTCTATTATAGTTCCTAAGACATTATAATTTCTGGTTTGCATCTGTCTTCTTCTATAGGCTGTGAACTACACCAGGGCCGCCGCTAGATATTATTTATCTCTTGTAGATAACCAAGTTTCTGGCATAGCAGCCGCTCAAATATTTGCAAAGTGAATAATCAGATGAAAAATCAAACTTAAAAATTTTGTTTTCCAAATTATATTTAGCATGGTTACTTACTTATAAACAAATATCTTTATATAAAAATCTACCAAATTCAAAATTCCCAGTTAATAACTTTATTTACTCATTTACATTTTAATGAAATGTGGCTACATTACAGATGTGATCAGATTTAACTGTTTGCCAGCTCTCAAATAATGCTAAGAACCACGACCACCACATGCTAGTACAGAATATAACCCTAAATTTTATATAGCAGACTTATTAATTTTACATCACCCAGCATAGTATTTTTTAGCGTGGTTGAAAGACATACGGAATAAATTAATAGTGGTTTCTTGGATTCCAGTATCTAGTTACAGAAGTGTCAAAGACCAACTATTTTTTTCATTCTGCTCAGCAGATGGCAGTATTTTACTTTATTTAGCTAATAGAGATTTCTCTCCCCTGCGTCCTGAGTCTTCAGACTTTCATAATTTAGATAGAATCGATTAAATTTCACTGTTTTGAGAATTAATTTTATACTTTTGACCTATAAATAAATATAGAATGAGGGCTGGTTTAGACTAAAATAATAATTCACACATTTTCTAGTCAACTTGAACGTTCTTAAATTCTTTTTCAATTTGTTCTTTACTTGGTTTATGGAAAACAATTGTTCTCATTTTTGCAAACAACAGGAAAGCACAGTTTATTCTACTTTGTTCCTTAGCTTTATTTCTGAAAAAGATCAACGATGAACAGAACTTCTGGAAATAAAGTTTAAATTATATGTAAACTAATGTGGTACAGTTAAAAGTTTTACTGGCCTTCAGTCTCCCACCTGTAGGATTAATCCTTTCAACTCTGAAGTTTTGGAACTTGAGAGTGAATCAGGAGATTTGGGTTTTATTCAGAGTGCCCCAAGATAATACTAAATGGTCTATAATAAGCCCCTTGAATTTCTTTTTTTGCCAGAGTTTTTTAACGAACAAAATAAATCTACTCTTTGTACTAATATATTTAACTTGTAAAAACTTTATCAAGATACTGGTTTTAAAAGTCTCAACTTTTCATAAAGAAATCTGAAGGAATTGAAGATCAAGAGGGCCTCCACACTTTTTGTATAAATACATTAATAACGAAGTGTTCAAAAACCCTTTTTCTATTATAATTACAAACATGATGAGCAAAAGCAAAAATTGTTCCTAGTTTCCTCGTGTGATCATGTTACTCTTTGAAATTTAAAGGAACTTGTCATGTATTATTTACTTAAGTAAAAACACAAAAACAATAACACCAAGCTACAACCTGGTACCCCCAAAAAACAAAACAAATGCTTCAGAACCTCCTTCAAATGTGTTTATAAAAAGAACAGAAAAAGTCTCCAATTGGAACTTTCTAAAAGTATTTCTCCCCAATTAGAGTTCAATAATGACTCTAAATGCCCTGTCTGGGGGAAAGCTCATCAGTTAATTATAAGGAGTTCTCTAAATTGAGGAGTGAATAATGATACTAAGTTTCAGTCAGTGCAGATAAATATGACTTGTCATTATTCACTTGATATTTAGACAGTCCATCAAAAGGAGATGTGGAATAGAAATATTATTGTCTTTTTGAAAAGAAATTATGAGAATAAAACTGAGTATTTATTTACCCAAAACTATATTCTTGTGTGGAATATGGTTTCTGTAGTCATTCACTTCCCATGATCCCCAGAGACTTTCATTTGCTTGCCTAGGTTATTTTTCATCTGACTCTTTCAAAGAAGGAGAAACAACATGGCATTTCTATTGTTGTACCTAACAGCCTGGGAAAATGGATATTTTAAATTATGTAATTTTATAAGATGTTGATTGAACCTCAACTCTTTTTAATTTTTGAGTTCCAGCATAATCTAGCACTCTGTATCCTGGTAATAAACATCTTATGCTTATATCTGGGATAATTCTACCTGCCTAAGTTTAAATTACTTCTTGTTTAGTCTCAAAAGCATATGTAAAGAAAATAGTTGCTTAAATAGCAAATTGTCAATACATCTTATTTGTCCTTCCAGATTTGCTTCCAGGCTTCCATAATAGCTCTTTTCTATTATTTTTAAAATTTCTTCCTTTCTATTATTTTTCATGAGCCTTTTATCTCCATCTTCCTTCATATAAAGTTATGCTTTGTTTATTCGTGTTCATAGAATTTTCAGTCATGTTAAAAACAAATATGGCTTTTGTTTGCTGTTAGAGATATCCCCTTCATTGTTAATTGTCCACAATCACCTTATTCATGAATTGTAAGTTGGGGACTAGGCTCTGCTTAGAAATAGCCCTTCCTGTTTGTCCTCTATTCCCAGAGGAGTTTGCTGCACATGCCTCTATCCCTTTCCATCTGGCCTCTGCACAAAGGATTTATCCCACTTTTACACGTTCTTTGTTTTATAGAGGACCTTGAGTTTATCTGGAGTTAATACTTATGAAGTAATAATCATGTTGCAGGAGAACCTGATCTGACCTTTTTTAAAATACCTGAACCCTAAGATGACAGAGATATTACACTTAGCCGGCAACAAAGACTAAAGAAGGTAAGGACTGTAATGATGACAGATATGAAATAGAGCTGGAAAGAAGTCAACGTGAAGTGTCTGATTTTTCTGGATAGTATTTATTATTACGGTGCTTATGTGTACATGACTTCAGTGAAAAAGTAAACAGCTTGCTACATTTTTGCATAGATCACTGAAAAACCTTTGTGACATTTTCAGTTTGTAAAACATTAGCAAGAAACTGCTGCATTTGCCTACTGATCTAAAAATGAACTTTATTGCATTGTTTCTTTCAACAGAAAATACTTATAATTAAAGTACTGATGAATTTTAAAATGTAGAGCTCCTCTTTCTTCAGTGTAAATAAAATTACGATATGATTCCTGAAACCTATTTAATTGAAAGCTCTCCTTTTAAAATTCATGCTGGTCTGTTTTTAAGTCAGCTGATTTTTTCACTCACTATATATTCATGTTATCTTTTTTTTTCTGCAAGTATGTCCTTTCATAATGAAATAGTTAACAGTCAAGAATTTTGTGATTTTTTTTCCCCTAGCAAAAGAACAGAAACACAAAAGCTGAAGAATAAATACCAGAAGGTCAAAAAGATCCCCCCACAAAGACATTCACACCATGTAGTTTTAAGTAATTTATTCCAAAATGTATTATACAAAGCTGTCTCAAAGACTTGATTTGGGTTTAAAAGAGTTTTAGATGCAGATGTTGCTTGTTGATT